>JAOSBN010000178.1:44380078-44393754 GCA_027563595.1 Erythroxylum suave | reverse complement strand
AAAAGTAAATTTGAAATAAAAGGTACATAAATTTAAACCACAATATTGATTTAAAAAATTAAAACTTAACGAAAATATTTGAAATTACAACCAGACTAAAATAAATTACAATTACAATTAGACTGGAGATTACAATCAAATTAAAATTACAACAATCAAATTAAAAGTAAAACTAAAGCACTTTAAAATATTAATTTAACATAAATAATTAATAATTTGGAAGATCACCCTCATTTCCTCCAAAATAAAAATATTGGCTAAATCCACTAAATGAGCCAACTCTTCCTTAAGGTTCTCCTTTTTGAGTTCTTTTTGTATAAATTTTCATTTGTTTATTTCTACAAGCCTCACGCATTATTGGATCTTCGATAGAATCCAGATCTTTGCATAAAATTTTATTATCTTCTTGTCTTCATCGTAGCTCTAATTTTTTGCCTCATTTTGAGCTCGTAATCATTCATGATCCATGCTACAAACCATTCATGATCTCCAAGGCCCAAAAAAAAGTTATTCGTGAAGATGCAAGAAGCATGTAGGAAAGATGTCGAGCGTGCATTTGGAGTTCTCCGATCATGATTTGCAATTAAGGGATTGGGACGCTTTTGAAAAAAATCATATTCCGTGATATTATGTCAGCATGCATTATAATGGACGATATAATCATTGAGGAAGAATATGATATTCAAGCGGCCATACAAGATTGGAGCGAAACGTCAACCCCTAAAATTAATATTAATAGAGATGATACAATTATATTTCAAGAATTCCTTGCTAAATATAAGCAAATTAAAGATAAAGAAGCTCATTATGAACTTCGTAATATACTGATTGAACATTTATGAGAACGATATGGTAAATCGGAGGATTAGAGGTTAAATGTGAAATAAAATATTATATTTGTCTATGTTATTAATTTGTTGTTCCAACAATATTAATTATATTTGTTAAATATTATTAATTTAATATAAAGTATATATTAATTAATTAAGAAAAATGATTTTATTTTAATTTTTATAAATAAATAAATAAAACTAAATCATTGTATAAATAGACATTAATTTAGTTAATAACTAAATTATTGTAGTATAATTTAGCGTAAAAATGGTTAAAATAATACCAAATTCGGTGTAAAAAAAGAATATTATAATAAAATTTTAGTGGAATGGTCGGGGACGACCTTACCTTGTGCTAAATACGTTCAAAGGCGTGACGTTCCGATGCAAGTTTCAGTTCCTCCGGTAGATTCAACAGCATAGCTTTTAACGATGAAAGATTACAACTTTTATCACACAACAATGTCTTAAGAAGCGGCAAGGACCACGTGTGAGAGTGTGTGTACAAGCGTGCTCAGCTTGGCTGATAATAACATACAATACAAGTTGACGGAAATGAGAATTATGCAAGCAGAATCTATCTATAGTTGACATTGAAATTAAGTTCCAATCCACAGTTTTCTCCATTACAGGGATACAATGTTTGATACATGATCTATTGTTCCCACCTTCATTAACAAGGTTCCAAGCTTCGTGTTTGCCTCTTTAGCGTCTTCTTCCAGGGGTTATTCACATTGCATATACTATCTCTCCGCTACTGTCAATGTCAAGATCATCAGGATCAGAATCGATGTCCTCATCCATGTCATCTTCAATGTCTAAGCTGCCAGTTAAATATTGGTTTAGACTATTGGCTCCGGCTGGAGGTACAGTGGCTTCATTAATTATTTGCATTATTTCTTCATTGCTCTGCATTGGTTGGTCAGGCTCTTCAAAGTGGTTCATGTTGTTTTCATTCATAAGATCAGCAGGCAGATTCTTCAGAAACCACTCATGGTTCATAATCTCAGGCATGGTTATTCTCTGTTAAAAACAAAAGGGTATTCAACTTTATTAACCTTCTACAAGCAAATTCATCCCTCTCAGCTAATCTAATACCATATAAACCAAGAGATTAAGAAAGGTAAAGTTCTCGAATCGAGTAAACGGCCATGAACTTGACTTGAAAGGAAACCAGCAACGAAGAGATTAAGCAAGTAGCTAATAATATTAGACTAAAAAACCATGCTTATATCTTCAGGAAGTTAAATAGCTAGTCATTGTACAGACCTAGCAGTTTCTAATCTAAAGAATCAAGAAAAAAAATACGGACCTTTGCAGGGTCTGCCACGAAAATTCTTGAGATCAGATGCCGGCACTCTGGAGATATGTGAACGTAGTCAGGAATTGAGTACTGGACATTCAAAATTCGCTGCCAACACAAACATCATGGATTAGTCAGTTTCATGAGCATTGCCATTGTGATATGATAATTAAGGTGGCAATGAATTACTTGTATTGTCTTGCGGAAATTCTTTGGTTCATCAGGATCCTCAAAAGGGTATGCTCCCACCAACATAACGTATAAAGTTACCCCACATGACCATACATCTGCAATCTGAATAGTAAAAATTAACAGAAAATATGAGTGTAGATTCATAGAGTAGTATATATGAGTGTAAGTTGGTTAACTAAACTCTAAAATACTGATTCCGTAGCTTCATCAGTGAGATCTTTGGAAACAAGAATTTGGAGATTATGGAAAGCAAAATGCCTTAAAAATCAAGAAATTGAAAGACTACCAACTTTGTTCTTCTGTACCATAAAGAAAAAGACCAACCTTTCCATCATACTCCTTTTTAAGTAGTACTTCAGGAGCAATGTATGCTGGAGTTCCAACAGTAGATTTTGGTTGTGAATGTAGCACTGATGACTGTTAGAACAGATAAAGTCAATACAGGATCAAAGAAGTCGTTGACAAGAAAGTAGAATTCTCCATTCATAGAATGGAAAAACAAAAAGAAAGATACATGTTCTTGAATAATCCCTGATCATTAACAAGGAACATCTATTTGAACATTGATTCAAAAGCAAGTAGGCATCTGAGACATTGATTTATGGCGATGTGTTGAAACATTAGCAACCAAAAAAGGGGGATGTGAGTACCTTAGAGTAACCAAAGTCACAAATCTTCAAACGAGGTGCTGGGCTGCCATCCAACAATGTATTTTCCAATTTCAAGTCACGATGGCATACTTGCTTCAAGAAGAAATAGATTGGAAATTATGAAAATTTTAAACTCTGATCTTTTGTACAAATCGAACTTAACAATCAATGGAAGGAAACGTATTACTAACCATTGCATGACAGTAGCTAACTCCAGATATGAGCTGTTGGAAGAAAAAGCGTGCCTGTATAATAATTGATAAACTTGATAAGTAAATAAACAGAAGCCATCAAACAAAACGAATGCATTGGGCAAGAACCTCATCCTCGCTGAAGCGACCAGCATTGCATATTCTTTCGAAGAGTTCTCCACCAGATGCATATTCCATCACAATAGCAAGATGTGTTGGAGTCAATATAACCTACAGTTAACTTACTCAAGTAATGAACCCAGAACATCCTTTTCTTGGAAAATTATTGAGAGGTGAAGTAATTGACAAACCTCTTTGAACCTCACAATGTTGGGATGCCTTAATGATCTGTGGTTAATAATTTCTCTTTTTACATTTTCATCTATCTGTAATAACAAAACATAAAAGTGGGGTCATGTAGAGGCCTTGAAGGTCAACCAAAAAGTTCAATCATTAGATAATATTTACTGGAATGAATCATTTGTTTCAGACTCTGCGAACGTCTATATAGTTTCAATTGGTTGCCAAGGACTTCAACATGGAAAGCTTATCACTACAGAAAGACATGTCTTTGTAGTTCAACAAAAACTGTTAAGAAATCTGCTAGCTTCAGTTTGGTTGGCATTGTTAACCCCTTATTAAATTGAAGTTGTTTTAGAAGAGGTGGTTTCAAAAATGTGATTTAAACAGTCAACTACTTAATCCATTGTCAGGCGAATAAGAATCAAGTTATTTGTCACTCTATGAGAGGAATACCACAAGAAACTAAGAACCACGTTAGTCATAGTTGACTATATTCGTTTTGTGCATGATGATGTGCTGAACATGAGGTCAGACAATTATCATTCCCATTGACAAACTCCAATAAACTAAAGTGCAGTGCTACCATAGGGAAGTAGCATGCATGTTTCAAGCAATGAATCAGACGCCAACAATTCTGGAGAACATAGTTCTCAGATACGAACTTGGATAATCCAACTAGTTTACCCAATTCGGCATTAACAAGACAAACCGATTGTTTTTACCTACCACAAAGTTAGGAAAACAATAACCAGATCAGAACTAAAAGGGAACAACCAGCATCTTTTAAACTGAAAGCAAGCTCAAGAAGGCCAATCAAGTGAAACTTAAAAAAGACAAAAGTACATCAAGCTCAAGAAGGCCAATCAAATGAAACTTTCAGAAAAAGACAAAGCGCATATATAAGAAGAGACTTACCTTCTCACCTCTCTCGATATACTTAACAGCGACAAGCTCGTTGGTCTGCTTATCCCTCATCAACCTTGCCACTCCGAAATTCCCCGACCCAATATCTCGCACCAGCTCGTACCGATCACTGTCGTGCATAATTGGAACATCCATACCAGGACCCGCCATGATTGTTGGTCGATCCATCACAACTCCACCCTCTATCTCGATTCGCTCAAACTAAACTCAAAAAGCTCTTTCACAGAATAATCAAAGCTTCAGAAAAAGAAAGAGTCAATCTTTTGACATCATCACTATCAACCAGAAAGAGTAGGAAACCCCCCTGACGATGGTGATAATCAAGGAAGATCGAGGTAGGAGGTAGCTGGCATAACAGATGACGTGGCGAAAGTTGCTTGATTAGACGGTGAAAGAAAGAGACTTGCAGAAACTGGTGTGTTAAGCTCGTGAAAACCTCACCCACCCAAATGAGGTTTAGCAAAGTTTCGATCTTTTACAGCGTATTCGTGTTATCAAATAAGAGCAGAGTTGCAGAGAGACAGAGAGAGCTCGTGAACTTGCTTTTCTTTTCACCGCACCAACTTTCTCTCTCTAAAAACACACCCCCTACACGCTTTCTCTATCTAATGTCTGTCTCCTTCACACGCTAAAAGGCTCAACTTTTGCTGTGTGCAAGTGGGGGCTTTTATCCAAAACCGTTGAAGGTTGAACAGAGGAAGATTTTATTTTGTATTTTAACACTTGCTCGCTCTTAACCAACCGCAACAAGAGTTGCCACCAATTCCTGAAAGTCAGTGGAGGAACTCGAAATGACGTCAATGCCCCTGGGTTTTCCAAGATCCGCAGGTATATTCCGATTCCTGTCTGAACCTTGACACAAGTGAAACATGAGCATTTCGGATTTCGAGCCTTGACAAGGTTTCCCAAGTCACGAGGGACAGTCTCACCGTTTCTGGAGAGTCACTGTCCAGTTTCTTACACACACACGTACCAGCAGTAACAATTAACAAATGATTCTTGGTTGCGAGCAAATCCTACCAATAAGAGGAAGGTCAAGGAGGCATGAAATCCTCTCTTTCCATTACCCTCTTTTTAACTATGTTGCGCTTAGGTAAAATAGGGTTGAAAGAAGGTAATTGAAAAAAGAGGATTTAAGCTTGATCATACTTAATTGCATTAAAAATTTCAATATGGGAGTAAAAACCTTTGAGGACACCAAAAGGATAGAAAATATAGATATCTTTGTTATAGTTTAAAAATTTTTAATTTTTAATTTTAAAATTATCTAAAAAAATTTAAAAACCTTTTTTCCTTAAAATTTAGTTAAAAATAATAACGAAAAATAAATAATATGAACAATATATTGACTAAGTAAAATGTTATTAATATAATAATCTAATTTAAGGCTATGTTTGGTTAAGGATTTTATAATGGAATGTAATATAATATTATTCCATCACTTGGGATGAAGTTTTATAATAGAATATGATAGAAGAAGAAGGTTTCATATTAAAGCTCATTTTATCCTAAACAGTAAAAATAAAAAACCTCTTATTTGGGAGGTTTAGGATGTAATAAAAAATGATAAACAACTTTGCACTATATTACATTATAAACCCTTCATTCAAACATGTCACTATATTACATTATGAATGATTACATCCTTCCTAAACAACAATTTTCTAATATTACATTCATTTATATTCCATTCTATTATAAATCACTCCATTCAGTTCAATTTTATTTCATTTCGTTCCATTCTATTAAAAACTTTACATCTAACCAAACATAGCCTAACTTTTAGAGTTGACTTAGAACAATTAAATTTGATTTAAATTAATATTTTAAAATAACTATAATCAATTATTATTTTGAGCTGATTTAACTAATCTGATTTGAGTTTTAGATTTGAAATAAATCGTTACATAAATAACATTTAATTTGTCTACATTTAATGTTTATATTGCATTTATTTCATCACTATTGTTCATTGAAGTACAAAAAGATATTTTTCTAAAAAATTGAAAACTTTTTTTTTTGAGAATTTAAAGATAAAATTTTTAAAAAGCTTCTTAAATTATATAGGAAATTTATATTTTTTTTACCTAACCTAAAAAATATTGAGCACCAAGATGTTGCCAAATCACAATCACTTGTAATAATAAGATGGATAAGCTTTGGAGGGAGGTGACCATAAAATGGATGATGGGTATAGAATAGTACACCAATTATTGATGGGCCAGCAAGTATATCCCCTTATAGGTAGGGAAGTGACCTAACTCCTTTGAAAGGGTGCATAACATGTGGCTTCAATGTAAACACATGACCAAAGGCAATGACATATGTGTATTTCCTTTTTATGTCAATGGTCCAACCTAAGTATCCCTCCCAACTTTAGGTATTAGTTCAAAGTATCTTCAATATTTTATCATATCTGGAACTACCCTTTTTCTTAAAGAAGAGTTCTTTTTAAGATTGGCCAAAAGTACATTTTAAATCTCAACATTTACTATAAAATGTAGCTTGAACCCGAACACCTGTAGATACTGAAACCATTAAAAGAACATCTAATAATTTATTGGGTATTGTACGAAGTATTTGGAATACAAAAAAGAAATATCATTCAAGCCATATTTTCAAAGGAGTTGCAAATAGATCTACGGGTGTACCAATTATTGATGGTTCTAGAACTGCTAATCCTATGTTACATGCAATAGTACCTAGAATTATCATTGGAAAAAATATATAAAAAGTCATAGAGCCATTTGGGTCTCCATAATAATTATGACTCATTCCTTTAGCCAGTTTAGCTCTTAATACAAGATTATTCAAGCTAGGTTTTTTTGTTATTAGGATAGGTGAATTCTTTATAGATTCATCCTCCGGACATGATAATTTTTCATTATCCGGCTTGAGCAAGAATCAATTGAACCAAAAGGACCTATACCTTATAAAGAATTTTGAAACATTCAATTTGAACTTTAATATTTTCAAAACACTCAGAATAAACTTTAAATAGGCAGAAATTTTGACGGAATTAACTCTCCGTTAATTAAATATTATTATTTTATATTTTTTAAATAGAAAAGAGTCTCGTTATCACATAATTAACTTTTTTAAATTAATCAAAAAGTGGATTTTATTGTGATATGGTAATGGGGCTTGTTATTATATATTTTAGACATTGAATCTTACTTGCCAATTGGCAATGAAAGTTACTATTATACATTTTAGATAATGATCTCACTTGTTACATGATATTATACATTTTAGATAATGATCTCACTTGTTACATGACATCGAAAACACTTTTTATTTAAAAGTAAAAAACAATATCACGTTAATGTTAATATGACATTTAATTAATAAGAAGCTAAACCTCTTAAATTTTCATGCAGTTAAAGTTTATTTTGAATGTCTTGAATAGGCATCTCAATGGGTCCGGCTACGGGTGCAGGCAAAAATGGGCCGATCGGTGGCTCAATCCGTCCATTAATTTTTTAAAGAAAAAATAAACAAAACGACGTCGTTTCAGAAAAAGTAAGCGAGTCGCGGGCCGACCATGGTCTGCTCGTGGCCTTCCTATCCTGGACCAAAACACGGGCTGAACCCAGCAGGTCAGGCCAAAATTGTCATCCCTAATCTTTTAAAATGTTAGAGCGTAATTTGAACACTTTGAATTGAAATATAAGGATCTATTGTGTATTCTAATATAATTTTATCTTTTAAGTTTTAGTTATTTTGGATAAGGCTCCTTATAGGGTGTTTGAGTTAGTAAAGTTGGGAGAGATAGAGTATGGTACTAAAAGGTCATGCATTCGAATCCTCTTACCTATAATTTCTCAATTGACCCTGTCGTACATGATTTGCCTAGTGTAAAGTATTTGATTGATGTAATTTGCAGACTATTGCTTCAATCTAAAGATTTATCTATTGCGCATAAGAAAATAACACCTGTGAATTCCTCTTTTAAAAAAATATTTTGGATGAGACTTAAAAATAAAAATAGTTCTAAAATTTTTATTTATTTATTCAATTATTAACGGGTCAAGTCGGGGCAAGACCCATTATTGTTCCGACCCACTTCCAAAAGGGAATGAGAAAAAGCCCATTATGGAATGTTTTCTTTATCTGAAGTTAATTGTCCGCCATTAATGACCAGAAGAAACCCAACAAGGCAATGCTCCTGCTCGGACCCGAAGAGCTCTCTACCTCCACTCTTATCTCTGTCCATAACCACATACCAACTACTCACGCTCAAGCAAGCTTCAGCTTCCCATGGCGGACTTCTCTCTCCTCTTCAATCTCTCTCCTCTGCACCCATCACAGTCTCATTCTTCGCTCGTTCCGCAACTCTGTTCGCAATTCTACCAGTACCCATCAGAGATTTGGCCCGTTAAGGGGTTTATATTCTCACAGTACTTTCGTCGAACAGGTTGCGTCTGAGGAGTTGGAGTCTGCCAACGACTGTGATGACAGTGACAATGAGGCTTTCAAGTTTGAGGGTGGTCAGGGAATTGTGGGTTCTGGTTTAAGTGGCGATTTGAAGAATCTGAACTTGCCGGAATTGGAGGTGATAGAATTGGAGGAGCTGCCGGAGCAATGGAGGAGGTCGAGATTGGCTTGGCTGTGTAAGGAGCTTCCTGCGCATAAAGCAGGGACTTTGGTGAGGATACTTAATGCACAGAGGAAATGGATGGGACAAGATGATGCTACGTATGTTATCGTTCACTGTATGCGTATTCGCGAAAATGAAGCTGCGTTTAGGGTACCCTTTTCTACTTCGCTTGAAAGTTCACTTCTTTGCCCAATGTTATTTAGTAGTTTCTGTCTGTATTAGCGTGAAAGTTGAGTATTTATAATGGGAAATGTGTATCTTGAAGCGTATGCGGTTCCACTGGGTCAAAGTTAGAATCTTTCGATATCTTCGTTTTTGGTGGAGTTTTGTGATTAATATCTATAACAGGGCCGACCGCAATTGACTCTTTTGACTGATGTTTTGTATTTGTGCTAGGTGTACAAATGGATGATGCAGCAACATTGGTATAGGTTTGATTTTGCTCTGGCAACGAAACTGGCGGACTACATGGGTAAGGAGCGAAAGTTTGCAAAATGCCGAGAGATATATGATGATATCATTAATCAAGGACGTGTGCCTAGTGAATCCACATTCCATATTTTGATTGTGGCATATCTTAGTGCACCAGTTGAAGGTTGTATAGAGGAAGCATGTTCCATCTATAACCAAATGATTCAGTTGGGAGGTTACCGACCTCGACTCAGTTTGCATAATGCTCTCTTCAGGGCACTTGTAAGCAAACCTGGAGGCACTTCAAAATATTATCTTAAACAGGCAGAGTTTATCTATCATAATTTGGTTACAACTGGACTCGAGGTACAGAAAGATATTTATGGTGGCCTAATTTGGTTGCATAGCTATCAGGACATTGTAGATAAAGCAAGGATTGGAATGCTAAGGGAAGAAATGAAGCGACTTGGAATAGGAGACAGCAGTGAAGTGCTTGTCTCCATCTTGAGAGCTTGCTCGAAGGAGGGTGATGTGGAGGAATCACAAAAGACTTGGCTTAGACTCCTCCAACTTGATGACAATCTCCCTTCACAAGCATTTGTTTATAGGATGGAAGTATTCGCAAAGGTAGGAGAACCTATGAGATCTTTGGATATTTTTAGGGAGATGCAAGAGCGTTTAGGATCAGCTAGTGTTGCGGCATATCATAAGATAATAGAGGTGTTATGTGAAGCTCAAGAAGTGGAACTTGCTGAATCTCTCATGCAGGAGTTCGTTGAGAAAAATCTGAAGCCACTAATGCCATCTTATATTGATCTAATGAGCATGTACCTCGACCTAAACTTGCATGATAAGCTGCCGTCAATTTTCACTGAGTGCCTTGAGAAATGTCAGCCTAATCGAACTATCTATAATATTTATTTGGATTCATTTGTTAAAATTGGTAATCTTGAGAAAGCAGAGGATATCTTCAACCATATGTGTAGTGGTGAAGCAATTGGTGTTAACACCAGATCATGTAATATCATTTTAAGAGGATACCTTTCTGCAGGACAATATGTGAAAGCAGTAAAGATTTATCATCTGATGCGCCAGAAGAAATATGATATTGAGTCTTCATTGATGGAAAAGCTTGACTATGTTTTGAAATCAAGCAGTGAAGAGATTAAGAAGCCTATTAGGCCCAAGCTAAGCAAAGAACAAAGAGAAATTTTAGTGGGTTTACTGTTAGGTGGTTTAGAAATTGAATCAGATGACCGGAGAAAGAAGCATATGCTTCACTTTGAGTTCAGTGAAAATTCTGGTGCACAATCTGTTTTAAAGAGGCATTTACATGACCTCTACTATGAGTGGATACATCCTTCATGTAAGCCTAGTGATGATAGTGATGAGATACCTTACAGATTTTACACCATCATGCACACTTTATTTGGTTTTTATGCCGATAAGTTTTGGCCAAATGGGCGTCCTGCAGTTCCAAAGCTAATCCATAGGTGGTTGTCAAATCGAGTTCTTGCTTACTGGTATATGTATGGAGGTCACAGAACATCGTCTGGAGACATTTTGTTAACCCTGAAGGGACACAAGGAAGGGCTTGAGAGTGTTGTCAAAACGTTACAGGCAAGATCTCTGGATTTCAGAGTGAGAAAAAAGGGGAGAGTGTTTTGGATAGGTTTTCTAGGAAGCAATTCTGCATGCTTTTGGAATCTTGTAGAGCCTTATATTTTGGAAGACTTGAAACATTTTCTGAGACCGAGTGATCAACTGATGGAGAATAATGGGGCAGACAATCCAAATGTAAACTTCAATTCTGGATCCAATTATGATGAAGAGGGATCTGAAGGCAGTGACATCCATAATTAAGAGGATTGAAAGTATCTGAAGCCCACTGAGCTCCTACTTTGTAAGAACCGAATGCCAAATGCACAGTTCATGTTCATAGCAATCCTAGATAAGCAGTTTGGTGCTGTACAGACATATGCAGAGTGAACCAATTGATGAACAGGCAAAGTTACATTTTCTGATGAATGTATAATCCTTATTTCTCCTCAATGGTGTGGTGATATTCTCTTGTTATATCTTGTTATATATTTGTCTAAGCATAGATGGATATTTCCTCATTTTCAAAGATTGAAGCTTAAGGCTTTTCTATACTAATACTAAAACTACTCGTTAATTTAATCTTTTTGTAATATTGCTGAACATTCCATTTAGATTGCTTCTGATATGGTCTAGAACTAGAGCACAACCGCACAAGCGCCGCACTTTATGTGTAAACACCAAAACTCAGTATTTTCACCTGTTTTGGATTGAGTTGACAGAAATTTTAGGAATATGATTTTCACATTGGAGAGTGGGCTTAGGTTCCTGAGCTTGTTGTACCAAATGAATATAAGTGGAATTTCACAGATGTGGCTAGAGTTTTACTCCATTGACAAGGCTTCAGGAGCTGAAAGTATGACGTTTTTAAAATTCTTTATTGCTTTCTTATTATACTTGTTAGATTTATATCTGAAGAACAACCTGCTGGATCCAAAGATTAGGCGAAAGATGATATTTGATCAAGCATTTCATGCCCTTCTGCCTGTAATTGATATTAATGTGTTTCCAATCTCTAAAGCATGACCAAGCATTCATGACCAGTTATTGCAAGATGGTATTTGCTTTCACAGAATATACTTGTACCATCTTCTTTTTGAGCATCAGTCGAAAGTGTCCTGCTTGCTTTTAATATACAACCTCAAGTGCCAATCTTGATAAAAATTTGAGTGACACAAACTTCCAGTTCCTCTTGCATTTTGTCATGCTGCGCACAATATGACGTTTTGAGGATTACAAAGCTGTTGTTTTGGTCTTAAACTTTCTCAGGAAACTTCTTATTTCCTGATAATTTGTGCATTTAAGAGATTAATCAACCTCATGTATGTTTTGTCTTTAACTTATATATAACCACTTCTCGCTTAAATCAGATGTCATCAGTGGGAATTCAGGGAGAAGATCGTCAGTACCATCAAGCCTGTGCTATCCGGTTCCATTTTCCTTCAGCCACAAACTTTGCAATAAATAAATGGGATAAAGCAAAATTTGTGGTTAGTGAAGAATGGCACAGGATGGCACAGACGATCTCATGCTGGGAATTCATATTAGCCATGGAAAAAGACAAAGAAGGCGTCTAATTTAGTGATCTGTGTAGTTTGTACGACTCCAGACCTTCATCTGAGCATTTATTGGTCAGGAGGTGAGATAGATACTGCAATTCATTACCACAAAGAACTCCATCAACTTTATGACAAATCAAACAACCAACGACCTTCTTTACCATTGACATTTTCACGCCACAACTACAACCTTTGGGTCTCTGTTACTAAATCAATGAACTGTTATTCATAGAAATTTGGTTGAGTTTGTGGTGGAGGACCTGAGGAAGGAAAGTTGACATTGGAATTTGAGTGGATGGTCCTGAAAAGAATGAGTCTGTCAACAGTATCAGAAGGGTATACAGGATAAGGATTTGGGAGAATTTTGTTGATAAGGAAGGAAAAGGAACTGAGGAGTTCACGTGAATTCATGTGAACACTTGCAAAAAGCTTTGGTCTTGTCATGAGATTGACTGTTTCTCCTTTTCCATGTGCCAGATTTTCAACACTTTGGCCTCCATTTTCTTCTTGCTCGTGTCATGTATTTGACTGCCATTTTCCTTGTACATCTGTACCTTTTTATTCTTCTTTCTTCGCCAGACATTGTTTGTGTACCGATTGCACTTGTTTCAATGCAATTTTGCTTTGTCGACCAAGAGGGAACTAGATTCTATGTTACTATTGACCAGCTCCATTTTTGTGTCAGTATCAAGAGTGGAGCTCAGTTTGGGGATGGCAATCCAGTAGTAATCCGACTTGGGCCCAGCTCGGACCAAGGCTTTCCAGGCCCCAGGTCTGATTTAAAGCAACAAAACGATACTATTTTTAAATTTTTTTAAAAATTAATAAATTAAATCAAATCGACCCATTTTTAACCAGTCGGATTTGGAGCCGGAACCCGGGCCACGGATCGTGCAATTCATGGTCTGCAAGAAATAACCAAGCAACGAGGTGTTATATATATTTATATATATATATTCTTTTGTTGACTTCTTTAATTTTTGAATATTAGAAAAAAGCCAACCAGAATGGAAAAGATAGATTCTTATGAGGTGCGACCCACCAATATTCGATCATGTCCGAAGCAACGCCGCTCATATGCGGCGAACAGATTCCCCTTCTTACCCCTCCC
>JAOSBN010000178.1:44328738-44344240 GCA_027563595.1 Erythroxylum suave | reverse complement strand
TAGCTTTTCTTGTGAATTGACATTGAGTTCTGTATTTTCTCGGAATTGGCATAAGAAATCTATGATGATATAATTATAATAACAAACAAACCTATCCTCATTCTATTTAAATTAACCTTTTCTAATGAAACATTTGATGTATAATTTCTAGACTATGTGAGCTTCCGAAGAATGGTTTTTAGTAAGCTGAACAGCAGAGATTGCAGGAGGCATTAGCTAACATTCACAAGATGTCACCTTTTGAAGTTGGTGTTCGGGGATTCAGTTGATCTTTCTTTAGGTTTGGTGAATTTGCTTGTGGAGAACGACGAAAAGCTGTAGAATTTTTCTTTAGCCTAACGACCACACATTCTCAAGCAGTTCCCAGAAAGACACATTAAAAAATGATTCTTGAAGCAATCCACCATCTCTGAATCTGGAATTATTTAAAGATTCCAAGTCTTCTGTCCAATTTGCTGTCTTCCAGGGCAATTAAACAGTGACTAGGAACATTTCATCTCGTCCCATCCTGATTTGGTTGTTTCCAATAGATTCATGAGATCAAAACTCACATCTTTTCATTCTAAACTTTGTCGTTGCATTGCTAACCCTGATGGACAAGAAATCTTGTAGAGCAAAGGCAACCTTTTTTCCTGTTCAGTATAAAATTTCTTTCTTATCTCAGGATCACATAGCAAATCAAGCAAACCCTTCCAAGATAAAGGTAATTCCAACCATAATCAACTTTCACACCTCATTCATCTTCATGCTTTGGTCACCATGACAGTACTTGCGTCAGATAGGATTCAATGTTGGTGTTCCCTTCAAGATTCGTTGCGAACAATTAAAATTGGGGACGCTTGGTATAAAAAGTTGCATGCTAGGATCATGAGTGTGACATAATGAGAATTATTGTGATTTACTTGGATGAGTATAACATGCCACCAAGACATTATTTCAATGTACAATTAATAGATGAAAGCTTCTTGGCTGTAAATGAAAGTGGATTGGTTGCACATGATGACAAAACCAGATCCGGACCTATCTTATATTAGTTGAGAAGAATAAGAGGATTTTGTTCTTGTATTTTCTTGTGTTCATCTACTGTTTCAAGAGTTTTTCATTGTTCATAAATTACAAGTTATGATATTTCACAGTTATGATCTGTTTGGGAAACAAGAAAACTTCTGCTAAGACAGAAAATGACCTCAGGCCTAATAGCAGATCACACAAACTTGTGAACAACGAGGTGCATATTTAATGCTCTAAATCCTGATTTTCACCCCAACATCAAGATTCGGTTTTTGACTATTTCCTAACCCTTGAGGCAATTCTTCCACTCTAATGACAAGACCAATTTGCATATTCTCTAAAACCAAGAAGTTGGTTCTTTCTATTTTGGGAAAAAATACTCATAATTAAGCAAAACAGCTTGTAAGCATAACGATTACATGTGCCAGAATCAACTTGGCAAGCATATATATCATGTTGTGCCAGGTGAAGAAGTAAAGTACTAATGATCATGATCATGGAGTCCCCAAACAAAGTTCTTAATTACTCAGCACCTAAAAGTCCAAATGTTTATAGCCTTTCACCTAACCCCATCATCATAATAATAGTTGAAAGGAAACAAAATTAAAAAGAAAACACAACCCAATGCTTCTGTTTGATTTGTGTGCATGACAAAACAGTCTCTCTCACAAACAAAAATAATAGAGAGAATCTTATAGACAAAATATAATGAAGGAGCCCACATTGATATGGCTACTTTAAATATTGTATTTATTGTTTGGTGAAGGAAGTGAGTGAAAATGACGGTACCTCCCATTAAATTCTCCTTCCAAATACAGTTAATAAGCTAATATAATAAATGTGAGTCATTAAGAAACAACTTCTTTTTTTTCACAAGGAAAAGAAACAAAATTATGTGATCGTTTAAGGGAGACTAACCCCTGCTATATCTTGGAGAAAGATAGTGGCACATCCTAAGGGTGCAGCATCAAAAGTGGTGAGCCTAAGATCCAAATTATTAGCAAGGTTGGCAAGTCAATTAGCTCATCGATTTCTCTCTCTCTATATGTGTGGCGCGTATGAACGACCTAATTGCGAGTAAGTAATTCGTGAATACCCGGGCCGAGAGGGTTGAGTACTGTTTGATCTTGAGTACAACTTCTTTACTAATTAGAGATAAGATGTATACTATTTGATCTTTTCCAACTTCCTGTAATAGTCCAATTTCTATTGGATTATTCTTGTTTCATTTGATTGGGAAGAAATAAATTATAGAATATTAGCAAGTGCATCTAAATGGTAGATAAGATCAAGATTGGTGTCATTGGTCCCACTAAAAAAACCACTCCTAATTGAAGATTCCTTCAATGACCAGCTAGAGAGGATCATTATTAGTGTAGAAAAATCCAAACTGTACATAAAATTAAACTATATTGTTACCAATTCTTGAAGTCAAGGATTTGGTCCCCATTTTTTATATTGAATTAATAACTTGGAGAATATTAGTAGTACATTTACCAATTGAATATTCAATTAGTATGGTATGGATCTTTGAGTTGTTGGAATTAGAAACCATGGATCAGTTGCACATGATTCCTATTAATTTAATCAACTGTGTTACTTTGGATTCTGTTAATTAGAAATGAATACCATGATCATATCTATTTCTTAAAAGTGGATTAAGCAGTTAAAAATCGGAATAGCCTTTTTACCAATTAGAGGTAAGACTGCATACTACAAGACTTCTCCAGACCCTAAGATTGCATACTACAGGACTTTTCCAAATCTTACGTTTCAACGAGATTTTTACCGAGTAGTAGTAGTTGTTATTATTGTTTATTTAAGCAGTTGAAAGAAATATATATAATCATAAACCCTAAACCCTAAAACCCTTTATATATATATATATATATTTAAAGAATCCTCAAATGGGTTTTTGAATCAAATGTATACAATTAAGAATATTAATCAAATTGAACTGTGGTTATTCAATTTCTCTTTGCCTTAACAATTAGAACAATGAGAATTTGAGTGGATCTCCAGATTTTGGACACGACATGAGATGTCATCTTCAAGTGTATGATTAATTTCAATGATATAATAGCCGTGGATAAAGGTGTTACCTATGATAGGACAGTATGGGGTTTTGATTTTGAGTACTTTGCCGATGCTACTTTTGACTGGTCATCTTCTACGTTTTCACTTTGTTGTTATTGATGAGTTTGGAGCTCGCATGGCTACCAAAACCTTATGATGAATGATTGTTTTCCTATACAGTAGGGTAACTCATAGTGTCTGTGGCATAGTCTACAAGGTGTGTGTTTTGAAGATGATGACGAGGGTGGTGGTAAATAAAAGGCTAAGACTTTGATTCATGGCTCTGAACTTAGCTGAATCGTGTTAAAAGTTGATACTTGGGTTTAAGTTTTTCTTCTTTTTCGGGTATTGGGAAGAGGCCCAAGTGTGAATTTAATGCTAAATCAAACCCAAACCAGACCTTTAACTTCTTGGGCCCATTGAGAATATGTCCATAGCCCTTAAAGCGTAGTGGTGGTAAAAAAGGTGTCAATGAAAATGAACCGATTCTTAAATTTGGGTTTAATTTTTAGTTTTTCGGTTTGATTTACTTTTTTTTTGGTTGCCCACAAAGTATTTTAAGCAGGTTCTAATTATAGGAAGGCACCTTTAAGCTATTCACGTCTAGACTAATCTCTGCTCGAGCATGAATAAGTCCTTTGTGGGAGGCAAAGCTTTAAACCCAAGTTTTAGACGACTGTATACATAAAGGGGGTTCGATCCCACGACCTTACTTAAGCCAAGAGAGCCTCTTACCAACTCACCTGCACCCTGGGATTGATTTGATTTATTTTAACGTCTCTTATTGTGGATAATCGATCAGTTTTCGTAAACTAATTAGTTTTATAAATTAAAATTAATTAATTAATTTTTATCTAACAACCTTCTTTTTAATTAAACTTCAAAATTTTCGATCGGTAATGACAATCTATTTTAATCATATTTTAAATTCTTTAATTTTAGTCATAGATTGTGAATCCATGATGCGAGGGTTCAATGCCTGTCGTTCACCTATAAGAAAACAAAATCAACCATGTTTCTAAGATTTCTTTTTCCACCTTTATGTTAAGCTAATTTATTTTTCTTAATAAATGATTTGCTACAAAATGAATTTTTTTTAGTAAACATGTCACGATCAATTTCTCCTCTTTTTTTTTTAAGACGAAGAAACAAAAAGATCATTGGAGCTTTCTCTTTTAAGAAAATTGCTATCATTCGTGCAAGTTCATAGACTGGAACTCATTCTTTCATTACTCCTTCAGCCTTCACCACAAATAAAACTATAAATGTAAACTTAAAATAGAACTCTCAATACAGATTTACGAGCGAAGCAACTGACATGAGCGTGTAAGGGATTCTCGGGAATCATGTTTTCTTTTCTTTTATAAGGGCTAATAAAATAATTTATTTTAACTTCTTAACCTCGTATTATAGAGTAGATCTCGAAAGGTATGATAGACCTCCCTCTAAGTCATATATACAACCTTCACCGAATTTTTAACTAGTTTTATAATGATCTGTGACAACATTTGAAGGACCCAGCGTGACAGTGACCCAGATCTGAAGGACTCATTGTGCAACTTGGCGAGACAGTGTTTGAAGGACCCAGGTGAAAAACTTAGTGAGACGGCGACCCAGATATGAAGGGAGCAGCGACCCAGCATTCAAGCTGCTTTTTCCTTCTTTGGAAGGCCTTTTTAGGCCTTGCGAATGGACATTGAGGGAGACCTACCTCCCTCAAATTTGCCCATCGACAATTTCCCAGCCATCCTTTCTTCGCAGAATGAGAAATCCCTTCCACCTACTTCGAAACCCTCAATCGGAGCTTCGAAATATCGCCCACAGATTCAGTACAAGAGGGGAGAGTTACGACATTTCCAAAATGTCATAAAGGATGGCATACTAACGCCTCCTGTAGAAGGCCTCAAAGCTGGAGCATCGGTATGGTCGTCAGCGCTGGTTGCCATTTTTGGAACAAGAGGCTGGCTTTTCTGGTGCTGCAAGCTTGGGCCATGGCTCGGTTGGGGAAGAAAGGGTTTGAGAAAGTCATGCTTAGGGACAACGATTCTTTTATCTTCAAGTTCAACACTAAGGCTGGCATCACTGATGGCCATGGCATGTGAGTGGCCAGCCCATGTTCATCCAACGATGGAGGCCAGGTATCAAGTTTAATTATGGAAATATTCAAACAATTCCATTATGAGTTCAGTTTCATGATGTTCAGCTTGAATTTTAGACTATGGATGGGTTGACCTACCTTGCAAGTTCTCTGGGCAAACCCATGGGCATGGAAGCCCAAACGACTAAAATGGATAGAGTTTGTTTGGCAAAGCTCTGTATTGAAGTGAAAAGAGACTTTCCTCTTTCGGACCATTTATCAATCTGGAAATTAGATGAGAGTGGAGAGTTGATAAAGTACAATGTGACTCTCTCTTACCGTGGAAGCGCATGAACTAAAAAAATACTGGAAACTGATAGGGCACATGTTTATAACTAGCAGTCATAAGGAATTAATGGGTCAATAGATTCTGAGAAAACTTCTGAGGAAGCAGTAGAGGAATCGGAAAATTTGGCCATCATCTACTCAGTGGAATTGCAGTAGAAGGATATAATGGAGCAGCCTAATGGGCAACCTCCTTATGTTGCTGAGGATCGGGTTGATAAGGAACTATAGAAAACTTTTCCTATTTCTCAGTAATTACACAAAACTGAGTTGGAGAACCATACCATTAAATGTGCAATGGTTGATCTTACTAGTGTAGTTTCTAATACAGCTCCTATTGAGGATGTTAAAGATAGCCGTAGTGCAGAGGATGAATATACTAGTGATGTTACTGTGGATGTGATTAATGGTGCTGTAGATGTTGTCAATTGTGGTGTAGTCAGCCTACAGGTCCCTGCTGATAAAATGGCGCAGGTTGTAGATATTCGTAAGCAATTAGTTAGTTTGAGGACTGAAAATGTTATTACAAATACTTACCAACCCCAGAGAAATTGTCAAATAGATTGTGTTCAAATGTAGATTCCTTTAGAACATGTTGAGAAAACTAAAATTGTTGCTGCTAAATATCTCCGGCTTAGCTTGCAAATGTAGAACAAACAACTATTGGCAATTTCAATTCGGACAAAGTGATGATTCTCGATAGTGGAGTGAATGACTTCATCCCCCAGTATTTGGAACATTGTTAGATGGATTAGGTCACATGTTGACTCCATTAGCAACTGTTGGGAAAATTGATAACGTTGTTGCCAAAACCTCTAAGGCTAGGATGGAGTATGCACAACATACAACAATGATAAACTCCAGTAATAACTGTGTGGTAAGTCAAGAGATAGGGGATATCACCTCTCAAAATGCAGATGCAGAGGATTGTGATTCTCTATTAGCTGCAGCCCAATGACTTGATTTCTCATGAGATTTGTGTGTGCAGTCCAAAACTGTAAAAAAGAAATCAGTAAGGAAGAGAAAGTAAAGTCCTCAATACCTGAGGGCTGCCCCCAAATAAGGCAGCCTTATTATGGGACATTAGGGGGTTAAACGACCCTCATAAACAATAGATAGTGAATAAGCCATTTCATGGAAAGGAAACATAGGTGGTGCCTATAGTTTTTTATTCTTGTTGTCTAGTTTTGCAGATTGTTATACTGCCTTAAGGAGTTTTTGGTCATATTGTAATATGGTAGCAGCCTTAATACCCTGAACTTATTGTAATGTCTTCTTTGTTGAGCGAAGGAACACTTCTTTCTACTACCAAAAAAACAGTTTTCTTGGGGGAGAGTGAGGGTAATTCTTTAAGTGTATATAGTTTTAACTATAATTATAGTTCATTTTCATTTTTAAAAAAATTGTTAAAGTTTTGGGAATGCCTACAAGTAGAGATATTTCAATTACTTATTCAGTTCAACTAAATCGTGATGATCAGGAACCTTAGTTTAAGGAAATTGAGAGGGGAGATAATTTCAGCGTTTTCAAATCTTCGAACAATGCAGACCTTGTATAGATCGGCATCCTTTATTTTGCTACTCATAGGAGTCCAAAAAAATGATATATCAGTTCATTTTGCTCAGGGACTTGTCATTCAATGAATTGACCGGAATAATACCTGAATTTTTCAGAAAACTTCCAAATTTGATTGTACTGTAAGTTGATAAAATTTTATTCTTCCATAAAAAGTTTTTCCTAGTATGTATAATTAATTATTATTTTTGTTGCATTTGATCCAGAAATTTAAATGAGAATAAACAATTTGGTGTAATTCTTCATATTCTTATGGAAAAGGTTAACACTGGTCTACTGCAATTAAGGTTTTATACTTCTCTACATTTTTCATAGCTTCATATAATGTAGAAGGTTGTATCAAATTTACATGTTCGTCAATTATATGTTACCATAAAAGGTGGATTGTGTTTTCGATGCTGCTCGGATTAAATACCAGCTTTGATGGTAATCCAAAACTATGCCTGACTGCTCCCTGTGAGAAAACGAAGAGAAGCTTGATCCTTCCAATTGTTGCATCCATTGTTTCAATCATGGTGTTTCTCGTTCCAGGCACCATGATTATTCTATGGATAATGAAAAGGCACAGAGGTAAATTGCTTTCTTTTGTTTTACACATTTTCTGAGTAAACTATTGTCTTGTAAAAGTTGGGATAGTAAATCTTTGTCATTTTCTCTACAGTCACCAAATGCAGTAAGGGTTCTTTGCTGAAAACAAAGAATCATTCCTTTAAATACTCTGATATTATTATCATTACGGATAATTTCCGAGAAGTAATTGGTGAATGAGGATTTAGAAAAGTTTATCTTGGCAACCTAAATGATGTCACCCAAGTTGTTTTCTGAATCGTCCAAGCAAGGAGATAAAGAATTTTTGACAGAGGTTAGATATAATGAAAAGAAAAATAGTTTTCTTGAATTGTTGTCAAGCTTACATAGGAGACGTGTGCAAAAGTAATTTTCATTAACCATGACAATTCTTAAACATGCAGGTTGAGCTCTTATTAGTTGTTCATCACAGAAGCTTGGTCCCTTTGTCTGTTTACTGTAACAAGGAGGGGATTATAGCACTTGTGTATGATTATATGGAAAATGGGAACTTACTGTAATACGTAAAGCAGACCTTATTACATACACAGGATCAATCATGGATGGATTAAAAATGAAGAAATGCGGAATACCTAATTTTGGTTCTATCAGAACTTTAAATGCTTTTTTTTGCTACCAAACGAGCTCGAAAATCCCTTGGTACTTTGTTGAAAACGTTCACCGGCTCGAGGTCTAGGTCTTTCTGTAATTTTCTCAAGACACAGGCACTCCTAACGGGTCAGGGCTCTGAATGCTCGTGAATTACTTAAGTTACTACAGGAGACCTACCTATATATATAGAAGTTTTCATATCAGGCTTCCCCATCACAAGGTCGATACGGTCTAGGTCCACACTAAAAGGGACCCATTTTCCACCCGGACTTCGACCCATTAATTTAGATCATTTATTAGGTCACCTTATTACCTTTGTTTGGATCAAATTGAGTTACATAACCGTTAATTTATTGAAAAATAAAATCATAATTAATAACTGTCCATTAATAGGGAAAAAGACAAAATTGCCCCTAAGGGCAAAATTGTCTTACAATCTCCCCCTTGGACGGGTATTAATTGTAGTTTTAGTTTAGTTTAAAACAGTTTGAAAAACCCGGTTAGGTCATGCTAGTGTAATCGTACCAAAAGTTTTTAAAAAATCATTTCATCCAAGATAATGAAAGTCCTGCATTCTGTCCCGCAAGGCTTTTGATACCAGAAAATATCAAACACACGTATCATAAGTGACACAAGTCCAATATAATCACAAATATGTAATACCTCACTAACATGAATGGGAAAATGGAGTGTGTAGACTACGATGATACCTTTATGATCTAATATGTATCATCTTCGTCTATAGGTCTCGATTTCTCTAACTTTATGCCAAACTGCAATAGAGAAATTCTGCTTTCTCTCACCAAATGCTAAATAGCATTAGAGAAAACTTGTTTCCTCTTATTAAATGGTGAATAATATTATAGGAAACCTTTATGGGATTAAAAACTTGTATTCTCTTATGTCATTTGAAACTTTAAAGATATCCATATAAAATTTATTTGTTTAATGACATAAGCTTAAGGTCAATCTTTATTTATGCCCAATGACCTTGAAAATGCTTAGGATCAACACAAATCTTAAGACTTCTATATGTATTATGACTATATGCAAAATAGTTATAACTGAGAAAAACATGATCATTTTACTAATACATAATTGTAGTGTCATAATACAACCAATGTACAAAAATTTAAGGAGCAAAACAAAGTGATCCCTAACTACTGCTATCTAAGGACTTCAACACCCCCATACTGGATACATGTTTAGAAAATACTAGTGGGCAAAGTCCTTTAGTCAGCGGATCAACTAACATGTCCTCAATCCTAATGTGCTCCACTACGAGGTCACCCTTCTGAATAAGCTCTTTTATGGTCAAATACTTAACCTTTAGATGCTTAGACCTTGTGATATTCTTGTTGTTGTTACTAAAAAACATTGCAGCAAGATTGTCACAATACAATTGTATGGGTCTGGCGATCGAATCCACCACAGATAACTCAGAAATCATGTTTCTGAGCCAAACTGCTTGTGTAGCAGCTCCATAACATGCAACAAACTCTGCATGCATGGTTGAGGGAGTAACCAGTGTTTACTTGACACTCTTCCATGATACTGCAGTGTTTGTCAACATAAAAATGTATCCTGATGTGGACTTGCGATCATCTGGATACAAGGCAAAATCTGAGTCCATATACCCTATGAGGTTTAAATCGTCGACTTTTCTGTATGTCAACATATAATCCTTGGTACCTTTAAGGTATCTGAACACTCACTTAACTGCATTCTAATGGCTTACACCTGGATTAGCCAGCTATCAACCCAGCAGTCCAACAACAAATGCAATGTCCGGTCTAGTGCACACCTGGGCATACATCAGGCTACCAATAACACTAGAATACGGAACATTTCTCATAGCCTCTCTCTCAATCTCATTCTTTAGACACTGTG
Organism: Erythroxylum suave; assembly: GCA_027563595.1. Taxonomy (NCBI): domain Eukaryota; kingdom Viridiplantae; phylum Streptophyta; class Magnoliopsida; order Malpighiales; family Erythroxylaceae; genus Erythroxylum; species Erythroxylum suave. Next base: position 44,334,087 of record JAOSBN010000178.1, on the reverse strand, counting down.
TCAAAGATAATCTCTCTCCATGTGAGATAGGTGCTACAACAGGTCTACATTTAGCCCTATTAAACCTTTGTAGTAACCGCTCGATGTATGCTCTTTGTGAGAGGCTTAACATGTATTGAGATCTGTCCTTGTGAATCTATGTGCCAAGGACAAAAGATGCTTCACCTAAATCATTTATGTCAAAATGTTTGACCAAAAGTTGCCTAACTTTATGCAATATGGTTAAATCATTTGACGCGAGCAAGATATCATCGACATACAAAAGTAAGAAGATGACCTTGCTCCCCCTGACTTTATGGCATAAACATCTTTCGACTTTGTTCTCCACAAAGCCGTATGAGGTTAAAACCTCGTCAAACTTTAAGTACCATTGCTTGGAAGCTTGCTTCAGACCATATATTGATTTGTTCAACTTGCATACTTTGTCAGCTGCATTCTGGTCCTGAAAACCTTCAGATTGTTACATATAGATCTCTTCATAAAGGTCACCATTCAGGAAGGCGGTCTTCACGTCCATCTAATGTAGCTCTACGTCATAATGAGTCACTAATGCCATGATCACCCTAAATGCATCCTTTGAGGACACAGGAGAGAAGGTGACGTTAAAGTCTATTCTTTCTCTCTGAGTGAACCCTCTGGCAACTAGACTTGCCTTGAACTGCTCAACTTGACCCTATGTGTCCTTCTTGGTATTGAACAACCACTTGCAACTGACAGGTCTGTAATGTTGAGGTAAATCAATGAGCTCCCATACCTTATTATACTTCATAGTTTGTATCTCGTCCTTCATTGCTACCCACCACTTATTTGCATGGGGTCCAAAAATGACCTCTGAAAAAGTAACTGGATCCTTTACATGTCCAATATCATAGTCTTGTTCACCCAAATAGACTATGTAGTCTGATGAGATCGCAGGTAGCCTCTCTTTGGTGGATCTACGTAATAGCACAGGCTCTTGTACCTCAGAAACCTCCCCCTGAATAGGTGTAGGTTCTTGTGCCTGTATAGGTCAGTACTGGGGCCTACATTCACTAGAGCTGACTGTATAAGCGGTTGATACAACATGATTGTAGTATCAGTCCTGCTAACTTCTGGAGGTTGTGAGGATCCTCCCTCATCATAGACATCGAATTCCAGGAACATTGTCGTTTATGATTCCATAATTCTGGCCCCTCCCTCTCTACGGTAGAATCTGTAGCCCTTAAAGTAGTCAGGATAACCCGCAAAATAGCAACTAGTCGAACGAGGTTGCAACTTGCTTTCATTAGGATTATATAATCTTACCTCAGCAAGGCTGGCCAACGCACGAATGTGTGCAAGACTTGGCTTTCTCCCAAGCCAAAGCTCAAAAGGTGTCTTTAGCACTGACTTACTAGGGACTCTGTTCAAAATGTATAATGTCGTCTTTATAGCTTCACCCCATAAGTACTCAAGTAGGTTAGTCCTGCTCTGCATTGACCTCATCATATCCTTTAGAGTGCAATTACGCTTTTCGGTCACACCATTTTGCTCAGGACTATCTGACATAATGAACTGGGCCACTATTCCAAGTGACGCTAAATACCTAACAAACGGACCCTTTTCTTGTCCTGCGACTCCATGTCTACCATAGTATTCCCCTCCTCTATCAGATCTAACAATCTTTATTGATCTTCCCTGATAACTTGTATTTTGTACATGTTAATTGTGTATGTTTTATGTTCTTTTGATAGGCTTATGTGATGTTTTGTATGTGTTTCTACGGTAATTCGTGTCTTTGTATGTTCTAGGTGATGAAATACCAAAGTGATGCGATTTGGAGTGAATTTGGCTAATCTGGAACTGGACAGGATTTCAACATGACCATGTTGAAGGTGACTTGACGCTGGTAGATTGCCACCTGCGAATTTTGAATTAATCACCTTGGGATTTGGGCCTGAATGACACAGCCCTTTTTGTAGACTAAGTCAAGTTATTTTGTAGCCCATTGGGGCCTTATTTTGATATTTAATTGGGCCACACTTTGTTTATTGAAAAGAGAAAAATCTAGACCATTAGGGGGCCCACTTTATTTATTGAAAGAAAGAAAACCTTAAATTGGGACTGACTTGGGGAAAAAGGCTGGCGGCAACACTTGGGAGCGAGAACGTTTTTAACAATTGACTTGGAATAAAAAAAGAAACATGTTTTTACAATCAGGGGGCGGCAACACTTTTAGAGAGGACCATCTTTAGACTCAATTTTTGGGAAGTGACGGCGGCATCAACTTGAGACAAAACGATTTTCACAATCAGCTGGACAAATGTGACGACGAAAGCAGCTTTTAGGAGAACAACGTTATTTTGACAGCAGCTGGAGATAGTAGGATGAGGGCAGCAACACTTGGAGAAGGACGGTTCTTTCACAATCAGTTTAAGAATTAAAATAGAACAGTGGCAGTAGCCTTTGGTGGATGAGGGAAAGAAGACAACACCAATTCTCCAACAACATTATCTTTTAATATTGCTATGTGTGGCTAATCTTTTAATCTAGACAAGGTATCCAACGTTGATATATGTAGTTCGTGAGACTCCTTTGATTTAATTGTTTTTGTTTATCTTTTATGTTTGTTTAATCTTCGTGCTTTAATCGATTTATTATTGTCGAGTTTGTTGATCAATGAGGCCTATTAATTGATTGACTTAGTAATAAATGGTCAAATAGATTAGTTAATCCGTGATTGCTATCTATTGAAGTGGCGAATCAATTTTAATTAAGAAATTAATGAGATTAAATAATTTAGTCTAAATAGATTGCGGCTTTTCCGATTCTATTGACTAAGACAAAGGTCCATTAGAGCCTAATGCTGCCATAGATTATATTATGTGGAGCTTTACTTGGGAATAGTCTAATTAGTTAGGGTAATAATCTGTGAAGCTTTACTCGGGGTTATCGAATAATTACGAATGGATTGGTTGATATGTGTTGTTCACTGTTTGCTATAACTTTGTCCATAAGAATGAATGGAATTTATATTTTTGAGTCTGTGATCGAATTACAATATCAAACGGAGGAGTACCTTGGCTAAGCCTTTCTTTATATTGTTTTCAATCTTTATGTTTAATTTCCTTCTGCGTGATTTCGTGTTCTAAAATTAATCATCCCCAAGTCAATTCTTTTTATTTTTATTTTTTATTGTTTTCACATAAATAAACAATTGCTACATTGGTCTCTGTGGCTCGACCCTATTCACCACTTTACTCGTTTAAGTGTTCTAGAGTGAGAATTTATTTTTGCTGGTTTGACACGCCATCAAATTTTGGCACCGTTGCCGAGGACTGATGTTTAAGTTTTTGTTTGTTTGTGTTGCTGACCATTTTTTTACTAGTTATTTGCATGCAGCATTGTGTTTCTGTAGGTGATTTATTGTTTGCTTCGGAGATAAAGAAGACCGCAAAACAACTCAGGAAAGCTACTAAATTGCGTAAGAGACAAGCTTCTACTTTTGTGCAAGTCTTGCTTGACCAAACTGAGAATTTGTCTACCTTTGAGACCAAGTTATTGGAAGATTTTGAAGAAGCAGCGATGGCAAATCAGCAACCTATTCCACCTACTCAACCAGCTAGAAATCGAGCTTCTGCAACTCTGAGGGATATGCTTGCACCACCAGTAGAGGATCAACCTCTATGAATACAATATCAGGCTGCAGATGATGGGTTTAAGTTGGAGGCTGGGTTAATTCAGGCTTTGTTGAAATTTCATAGGTTACCTTCTAACGACCTGAACAGACATCTCAAGGATTTTTATATGGTATGTTCTGGATTCAAACCGAGATGCATAACAGAGGAACAGTTGAAACTGCGTGCTTCCCCTTTTTCTCAAGAGGGCACACTAGGGACTGGTTGTATTATCTTCCGCCTGGGACAGTGGATACATGGCCTAATATGGCGCGATTATTTTTAGAAAAATACTTCCCAGCGTCCAGAGTTGCTAGTTTGCGTAGAGAGATTTGTGGCATCAGACAAAGAGATACAGAAAATATGTATAAATATTATGAGAGATTCAAGAGGCTTTGCTCAAGTTATCCTCAACATGGAATTATAGAGCAGTTCCTTATTCAGTACTTCTATGATGGGATGCTACTAAATGATAGGAAGATCCTTGATGCTGCTAGTAGGGGAGCCATAGTGAACAAGACGCCTCAGGAGGATAGAAACTTAATTGCAACAATAGCCATAAATCTTCAACAATTCAAATATCGTTCAGAGACACACACTCGTGGTGTCCATGAGGTAAGTAGTTCTAAACTGGAAAATAGACTTGAAAGGATTGCTGAATTGTTGCAAAAAAACAAGTTATTAATTCTTCCAATGTCAATAGTGTCAATGCAAATGCCATAACCAAGGGACCACAAGTCCCTCTTTGTCACATTTGTTGATTTCAGGGTCATTTCACGGATGCTTGCCTGACTCTGCAAGATGATACTGTGGAAGCTGACGTCAATGCAATTAATCATAATTACCAGCCTCAGAGAAAATATGATCCTTATTCGAATACTTACAACCCAGGATAGAGGGATCATCCCAATCTGAGATATGGGAATGGGCAGCAAGGTCAGAGTAGTCAGCAGTGTCAACCTTAACAGCAGCAACAGTAGAATCCGAGGCCCAATTATGGTGACCGAATTTCTACCTTGGAGGATCTTATGTCACAGTTGACTACGACTCAATTGATGACCAATACACAACTGCAAAGTTTGGTTCAGTTTCAGAATGATTCAACCCAATTTCAGGCTCAGACTAATAAAAATTTTCAAAAGCTGAGGGAGCAAATTAGTCAACTAGCTGCTGCACAGAATCAAGGAAAATTACCCTCCCAGCTTACTGTCAATCCTAGGCAGAATATCAGTGCCATTACCTTGCATAGAGGAAAAGAAATTGAAAGTGATGGAGGATTGCAAAAACTTCAACATGACCATGTTGAAACTGTAGAGCCAGAAAAAGAAGCTGAAATCGAGGAAATCGTAACAACCAATCCAAAAAGGCCACCTTTTCCACACAGGTTGGCTAAGAAGAAGAAATTTCAGAATGATGAGGAGATCGTAAAGATTTTTTAGAAAGTGGAGATCAATATCCCCCTTCTCACATTGCTTAGACAAACACTAAGGTGCTGCAAATTTCTGAAGGACTTGGTTACTAGCATGACGAAGATGAGAGGCAATCAGCATGTGGTGATGAGTAAGAACGTCTCAGCAGTGCTGTAGGGCAAGTTACTAATAAAGGAAAAGGACCCAGGTATCTTTACCATTCCTTCTAAAATTGGCAATGTTGGTATAGAACAGGCTATGCTAGATTTAGGGGCTTCTATAAATCTTATGCCATTGTCTATTTA
>JAOSBN010000178.1:44311601-44325825 GCA_027563595.1 Erythroxylum suave | reverse complement strand
GTTTTAAAAAAAATAAAAAAATGGTCAACCATAGCTCGGGACGTGGGTTGATTTCCGGGCCTAGCCTGACCTATTGACAAGCCTAATCTTATATTAAGAATAAGTAATGAATTAATTACATAATATTTTATTTAAAATATTTTTCTTTGGTATAAAAAGTGTTACATTTTATTTAATAACTAGTTCTTTTCATTTATAGTGGCCATATCAACCAATTTTTTTAAAACTAGACTATAATTAAAACTGGTAAGATAAGAGATTTAAGGTTTAAAAGGTTCAATCGGAATTATACGGTTATACAATGACTAAAAATTAAATAAAATTAAAAGAATTTAAAATATGATTGAAAATATTATAGTTATTGAAAATTTTGAAATTTAATTGGAAAAAAGATTCTTAAATGAAAATTAATTAATGAATTTTAGTTTATAAGAACTTATAATTTACAAAAATTATCCGATTAATTAATAAATTGATCGGTTTTTACCAATAAGAATTATCAAAATAGATTGAACCGAAAAATTAAACGATTCAAAGTTTTTATGATTGAATCAACCGAACCAGTTGAGTTTTTTAATCATTATTAATTTAGAGTAATAGAAAAAGTTTATTTTAATTAAAGAGTTAAATATCTACAACATTGAATTTCCAAAAAACAGAAACAGAAAAAGATGGATTCAATGTCTTTTTCTGGTCAAACTCACAAGCAACGGTCTCATGTACTAAGCAACCTCTATTTGGGCGCGAAAGGTGGATTCAATGTCTCACAATACAGTTACTAAACTTCAGGAACAGAGAGAGAGAGAGAGAGAGATAACGCATTCATTCATTCTTAATCGCAGGGACATACATACCCACATGAGAGAGAGTGTTAAAGATTGAAACTTTATGCAACACAGACCAAGAAAGTGATCAAACAAAGATGTCACAGGCACAACCAGAGGAAAGATCAAGGAAGAAGCAAACTTTACAGAGAGAAAATGAAAGAAACAAGTAAACCCAGTTACAGTTGTAGCAGTAGTAACAGTAGTAGTTGTAGTAGCAGCAGTGGCAGTAATGGTAGTGGTAATATGAGTGTGTCCTTCAAGTTCAACGCTCAAGCCCCCGAGTTTGTGCCCAGATCAAATGCCACGTCTCAAATCCCTGTGTCTGGCTATTTCATTCCTGGTTTTCAATATCTTGGTGCGGCTAATGGGTCTGATTGGTTCTTTGTTGGTGATCAAGATCCTTCATCGTTTTTGATCTCTAATCAAAATCTCGCTGTGCCTAATCGGTTCAACAAGAACAATATTCTAACTGACGATCTTCGTCAAAAGATCATCAAACAGGTTTCTTCCTTTTTTTTGTTATTGATTTTTTTTTGGTGATCTGGGTTTTGTTTCCTGTTCTTTGCCTATGCATTCAATCCAATCTTCCGTTTATTTTATTTTTTTTTGGTTGGGTTGGGTTGGTTATATCTATCATCAGTTGAATGACAATTCATAGAACGGTTAAATTTCTGTGGTTGTGAATGTTCTTGGCCAAGTTTTGATAGCATTAATCAGAGACTGATGTGTTAATCAATTTGAGGTTTGCAATTAAGCGTCTTATCCTGATGATTCAATCTTATTGACCATAAACTTCTTTTGGATCATCTCTTCTCCCTCAAAATATGAGATTAGACAAGGACAGTTGCCGGAAATTCTGGTTGTGGACATCAAGTTGTGTTTTTTATGCAACCTTCTTGCAGTATTTGCCAATTAGGTTGCTTATTGATCCCAGCAAATGAGTTCTGAGTTGATTTTTGGTTCCTGAGTTTCTGCAATTACTCTGAGAAGGATTATAAATATTACTGACTATTTATGTGTCTGGTGAAGTACATATTACCTAACCAAATGATGCTATTAAATCTGATTCCTGCATTCATATAAGAAAATCTTGAATGTGATTATGTGAAGGCATTTGTTCATGATCGTCACTGAATTCGAGCGAATGCATTTGTTTGTAAAAAATCTAGATTACCAGTTATAATCTGGAACTTCTTCCAATTCTAAGCATTGATTTTGTGTTGAACAGGTGGAGTATCAGTTTAGTGACATGAGTCTACTTGCAAATGAATCAATGTCAAAACACATTAGTAAAGATCCCGAAGGTTATGGTAAGAATCATTAGCAGGAGTTTTGTGCATAGCACTGATTGAAACTCTAAATCATTCATACATTTTTGGCCTCTACCACAGTTCCTGTATCTGTTATTGCTTCCGCAAAGAAAATGAAGTCTCTGACTAATAACAGTCAGTTGCTTACTCAGGCACTCAAATCTTCTTCCACGCTTGTAAGTTCTCTAGCTAACAATAATCTCACGGCTTTTCTGCAACAAAAGCCAGAGTAGTTAAACTTTTTGGCATTCTCAAAACAACTTTGATTTGTTGTTTCTGTTATTTCAGGTTTTAAGCGAAGATGGCAAGAAAGTAAAACGCAAGATTCCTTTCACAGAAAAAGACAGAGAAGACTTGCAGTCTCGTACAGTTGTTGTGGAGAACTTGCCTGAAGATCACTCTCACCAAAACCTCGAGAAAATATTCAGTGTGGTTGGACGGTTAAGTTTCTTTCCCAGGGACTTTCTTTGTTAATGTGTTGCTGTTGCTGCTTACTCATATATTCCTTTCCTGAGCAGTGTGAAAACCATCAGAATATGCCATCCGCGAGAATCCAATTCGTCCCGGTTCAAAAACGATTTCTTAATGAGCAACAAGGTATTCATAATAAGTTAAATACACATTCCGTATGCTATAACTCGCAGGTTTCTCATGATTCTTTATTTTCAATTTACATGCACTTGTGGAGTTTGAGGTTCCAGAAATAGCTGAAAGAGCGGTATGTCCAAATTCTATGGCTTCCATAACTGTTATGTGTCCTTTTTTTCTTCCCTCTATGTATCAAAGTTTTCTGATTTCACCAGGTTGAGATCTTGAATGATGAAAGGAATTGGAGAAAAGGGCTCCGTGTAAGACTGCTACTTAGGTGCTCGGTATGTCCTGAAACTCATTTCATTGAGAATTGTCCTGCTTAATGAAAAGTTCACAAGTTTGTATACTTGAAAACTGGCAGCCAAAATCTGTTCTAAAGAACAGAAAGTCAGAGTTCGATGGCATTTTTGATGATGAATACACAGTTGGTCAAGAACAACTTGAAGATCCCTCTCACATAAACAATTCAGACTGTGTCACTGAAAGTAATGTAAGAATCACACGTATGCACAAATGATGCAGTAGAGTTGGATCCAGAAAAGAAGTGAGTACTTGTATTTTCATTTTTCACAGGCTGACGAAAACTCAGGATCGTCAAAGAAGGGATGGGGAAGAGGCCGAGGAAAGAGCAGAGGAAGGGGTCAAAGCCACGGTGGAAGAGGCCTACTTTTGTCTTATCTGCAACAATATGAAGCATCTCCTAAGCAAAGTTCAAGGGGTCCAAGAATGCCTGATGGAACCAGAGGTTTCACTATGGGACGAGGCAAGCCATTAGGAACATCAGCACTGGCTAGTGCATTGGCGGAGTAATCTGCAATCAATCTCTTAGTTGCTATAAAAAAGCTTGCTTAGTTACTCTCGTCTTCTACCTATGGTTAGTTCCAAGAAACAAAAGAAGTTGCAATGGCAGATAATGTTAAATTTTTTAAAAATTAAAAATATAGAACAACTCTTTTTTAATTGGGTCCAGTTCTAGGTTAACCAAGCCTAGGCCTATTCGAGTCCCAACTCTTCCAATAAAGCAATGTTTATTTATTTAGAATAATTGGAACTCGAGTCAATTTAAGCGTAGGCCTGGCTTATACTGACTTATTGAAAACAACTAAAACAACTAAATTTAAGTCAAAGTAATGTTATTTCACTTTAGTTGTTTTACTTAGAATAATTAGACCTTGAGTCAATTTAGGCCTAGACTTGGCTTATACTGACCTATTAAAAACAACTAAAACAACTAAATGTAGGCCAAAGCAATTTTGTTTTACTTAGAATAATAAAACCTCGAGTCAGTTTAAACCTAGGCCTGACCTATGTTGACCTATTAAAAACAACTATAACAACTAAATTTAGACCCACGAGTCAGGAATTGTCATCCCTAGATGATGTAGAGATAAGATTACTAATTTATACAAATTTTAAAAGTTTAGTAATTGAAAATTTAAAAAAAATTCTAAATTTTAATTTATTACCAAATTTTCTATAGCTTTGAGTGATTAACTTTTTAAAATTTGTACAAATCTTATCAAATTATCGTTTTAACTAATTTGTCTAATAGATGAACATTTTGTGATATAATTTGATACACTTTAAATTAGCAACAGTAAAATTTGACCTGATATCTATAAATTTTAAAAATTAAATTTTTTTTAAAATTTGACAATGAAAAATCCCTAAAAATTTTAAGTACTATTTAACTTTTTATCCCTTATAAAAAAAAGTAAATGATGTAGATATTATGCTAGGAGAGTGAAAATGTTGTGAAATTCAACTCTCTTTTTAATTGGCATAACTAGGGCCAAGGGGCATAGATTGAGTGGATTTGCCTAAGCTATTAAATTGTAATAGAATACTAAATAATACACTAATATTTATTACAAAATTTTGTCCCTTTTTAAAAGTAATTTATAAGAATATAAAAAGTAATTTATTTATATTTAACCTATTTTATAATGGTTCGATAAAATTGTTTAAACCTTAAAACTCTTATTTTACAGATTTAGCTTGCGGTTTAGTTTTTAAAATATTGGAAAAAATTAGTTTGTATATATTTGCCTTTTATGTTTTTTAGAAAAACAGATTACCACATGTTTTAAGGACTTGTATTGGCCTATTAGCTCAGTTGGTTAGAGCGTCGTGCTAATAACGCGAAGGTCGCAGGTTCGAGACCTGCATGGGCCAATAAAGCAATTTTTTAAAATTTTTTTAATCATGTCTGCCGCTGAAAATAAAAATAAACTTATAGCTTGCGTCAAATCATTAGTTATCTGACACAAAGTACAACACTATGACTCTCGTCGAGTTTTGCTCAGGAATTAACGAGTAGACAATCCTGTGAAGGGTTCTTCTGATAAGGTATAGACCCACCTCTGATTCGAGTACTAGTTAGATCTTATCTGATTCGAGTTTCTTCGCAATCTGTTTGCCCTTCATGAACAGTGTGTTAAAGATCAGAATGGTTACAAGTGAGATCTTATATGTTTGTCCTTCATGAACAGTGTGTTAAATATCAGAATGGTTACTAGTGAGATCTTATCTGTCTGTCCTTCATAGTAGCTGTAAGTGTCACAGGTTCACACCCCCTTGTGATTTGTTCAGTGCATTATTGCCTTCAACAGAAGGTTCTTTGACTTCAAGAACCCTGGCAAGTCTGATCCCACACTTCGATATTTGGAGGCTTGTGCCAAGGATGCAGCCAACGCCATTCTGGTTTCTCTGGATTCTACTACTTATCAATTTTGTAATTTATACTATGGTATTGTAATATGATCAACCTTTACTTGGAGAACCAAAGACTGCAATCTACGATTAACTCCTACAGTGTCAATTCATATCTGTTTAACAGCAACTTTTCAGCTTCAATGGTATGACTCAGGAATGTTGGGATACGTACAGGGAACATGTTGAAACAATAGAAAGAAACTTGAGAAACTGAACTAAGTTGCTGGACTTCATGTTAGTCTACATCTGTGGAAGTTGAAGTAGTTTGTTTAAGCTTCCAAGTTGAGCTATCCTGTTAATGACAATCTGATTATAGTTTGTCCAGTGGATGCTCATTCTTTTGAGAAGTGGAGTTTCTGAAAAATTAATACTTCTATTAAATTTTGATCAGTTTCAAATATTCTACCAAAGATTATTAGCTTAAGCACATATTTGACTTTAGAATCTTAAATCCGAGTTGCAATTAGACAGACAAAGAATATAGTATTTCAACAGCTTGTTCAGTTTTTATATAATTTGGAAACAGCTTCTGTACGATAAAGCTGCATAATGCTAAACTCTCCAAATTCCGCGCACCAATGAGATATACACTGGTTGTTTTTGTTCTTCAGTTTGAAGATAAGATCGCCAACGTCATTGGCAAGTTGGAAAGTAATACACATCTTTAAGCTCTAGCTGAATTAGAAAAGAACTTTTTTCCGATCTCGACAACTCAAAATCCTCAGGTAACCAATAAAATAGTTTCATCCCCTCAAAAAAAAGGAAAAAAGTTTCGAACTTTCTTAATTATCAAGAAAACTTTTCGGCTTGCCCTGCACTAAAATGACTAGCCACCCTGGAATGCAGCAAAACTTCAAGCAGTGTTGCTTGGGTACGATAAAAAGCAGAGCTGAGAAAGAAAAAGGTTGTAGCTTTTTACATTTAATAAAACTATCATTATCTCATGAACCTTTTAAAAGATGAATTTGTTATAAATATATGGACTAATATAATTACAATATTAATTCTATATTTACAACCATTAATTAAATTGCTTAATGTATGTTTAATAATCATAATGAGATTATTAATAATTTACTAATTACATTTGAGACGCATAATAGTACATTAATAACCCTAGGTTAGCCAATTAAACCATAGTTCGTTACAATTATGAAGTGACATAATTAGCCTCATTTTACCCCTTAGAGTAGAACATGTTATAAATATAACATATGGGTGAGAATGTGCTTTTCTTTGCATGTGTGTGGTGATACTTGAAAAGGATTTTCTACCATAAACTCTCTCTTGTACATGCTTGCTGGGTATTGATAGGTTTGTGGTCTTTTGAATGGAGAAAATGAATTAAAATGTTATGTCCATCCTTGGAGGTATGTACCTTTATTGTCTAGTTTGTTCTAAATAGAACGTGGATCTTAGTTGAAAGATTGAACATTACATTAATGGATCCAATTCTATACATTGTGGTTATTCATCACTACATTTATGAATAACAATTGGTATCAGAGTTACATGGTCATTTGATTTTAGGGCTTGTATCAGGGTATAAACCTATTTTTTTCCAAACCTGTTTTTGACATGAATAATCTCGAAATGATATATGCATTGAAGGTGTAGAAATTGTTTTTAGTCATTGTTATTGGCTTTTAACTTTTCAGCAAATGAATCTCCTTTTTGGGTGAGATATTTTGAAGTTTTTTTTGGGTGGTTCGTTAATGGCCAAAATGGGTTAGAAGCTTTCAGGTTTTGTAGTATTTTTGGTTGAAATGATTATTAGAAATTTATAGAACATAAAAAATGGAAGAAAACCTCTCAAGCATCTTCGGAAATGGATAGTCAGGGGCCAAGTTTCAGCAAGTAGACTAGTGAGCCCGATAGGGGTTAGGGACGATCCATACGGCGTCGTCCCAGAACCTAAAAAATAAATATAAAAAAATTAGTATAGTGATGCGTGGGGGTACGTGTAAAGTTTTTTTGGATCAATTTTTCATTATTTTGCTCCATTTTTTATATTCTATCTTTTCATATTTTTATGTGCAAGATTAATCAGTAATTTTTATCTTATAATTCTAATTGTTTTTAATCTTGTTACGGTATAAGTATGATTATTTTTTAACAATAGTGAATGCTTATTTTTACCTGTCGTAAAATTGAGCATGTGAAAATATTTGTAACGCGGAACTTTTACATATTAATATATGTTTAAAACTTGTGGTTTTCCTTTAAAATAAAGTTAAGATCCATACAGGTAATTAATTGTCCTGTCGATAATTACAATTAGTAGGATACTTAATATAGTGAAGAAATTTTATTGAAATATTATGAACTGCACAAAATTTATATCCTTTTGATAGTACATTGATGATTTGATTGTAATATTTAATATATTGTTCTTACCTGTAAATGAGTTTTATATTTGTTTAAGGAACTCTAGCATGAATGATATAATTAATTTTGAGAAAAATAACACAAATTGCATGATTATATTTTAACATGCATAATATGGTTATTGATCTTGGTTCTCCTTCAAACTTTAAGTAATCCTAGAGTCTCTGCCATCTCAACGCTGAATGGAACGAATCACAAACAGTGGGTTGATTATCTCATGATGAATTTGACTATCATGCGAATGGACTTGGCCTTAAGAATTGATGCACCACCTAAACCTGTCGATGATGCTATTGAGAAGGATAAGAAATCCTATGAGGAGTGGGAATCCTCTAACCGATGCTGCTTGATGATTGTGAGGTTTGACATGGATGAATCTATTGTGATAGTATTCTCGAGGCTGATAGTGCAAAGAATTTTCTTGCTGCCATTAAGAAGAAGTACAAGAAGTTCTCACAGAATGAGAAGAATGAGTACTTGAACATGCTTTATCATACCATTTACGATGGTGCAGGTGACATTAGGGCTTACATCGATAAGCTCATGGGTTGTTACCATAAGCAATTAAGGATATGGATATGGACTTTACTAAGGATTACATGGTATGATTTGTGATGGGGACTCTTCCTTTCAAATTTGATTCGATCAGATCAAGCTATAATGTTCAGAAAGAGCAATAGATTGTTGAGGAGATGACTACTATTCGTGCTAAGGAAGAGGATGACATGAAAAAAGGAAGAGTAAAAAGCATCTCCATGATGACAAACCCCAACAATTCTTAAAAGAAAATTTTCACTTCTAATAACTTAAGTGACCAAAAGCCTTTCAAGAAGAAGTTGTTAGTTCTAAAGGAAATAGACAGGCGGGCTCATCTTCTACTAGTCAGAATAATAGATTTTTCAAAGGGAAATGCAACTTTTGTCAGAACTTTGGGCACAAGAAAATTGATCGTCGAAAGCTCAAAACTCACATAGAGAATAAAGGTAATTATCTTGTGATGGTTTGTTTGGAGTCCAATATTATTGATGTGCCCTCAAATACTTGGTGGTTAGATGTTGGAGCAACAATTCATGTGATGAATTCCTTGTAGAAACTAACAAGTCGAAGAAGGCTAACTAGTTTTGAGTAACATATGTACATGGGCGACGATAACAAAGTCCAAGTTGAATTTTTGGAGACAGTTAGACTACAGTTGAATACAAGACATCTTTTAGAGTTACATGATATCACTTATTTACCCTTTATTATAAGGAATTTGATTTATGTATCTATTTTGGATAGACTAGGTTATAATTTCTTTTTGGAACTGAAAAACTGACTTTGTATCGTGACTCTCTTTTGGTGAGAAATGGCATTTTATGTAAAAATTTATACAAACTTGAGTTGAATGATATTGCTATTGTTGCTTTTTCCCCTTTTCTTAATAAAGTTGTTGGTTCCAAACGTATGAGGTTGGATTTAAGATCTTCTATGTTATGGCATAAATGTTTAGGTCATATTTCTAGAGATAAAAAGGAGAGGTTGGTAAAAGTTGGTGCACTTCAAGATCTTGATTTTTCATATTTCACTATTTATATTGATTGTATTAAAGAAAAGTTGACCGCTAAGATTAGATTAAGCAAAACAAACAAGTGCACAAAATTGTTAGGGTTGATTCATACTCATATATGTTGACCATTTATTCTACCTGGTATGGGTAATTATAAATACTTCATCACTTTTATTAATAATTTTTCCGAGTACGGTCATGTAGAGCTCATTCGTGAAAAATCTGAGTCTTTAGATGCGTTTAAGATTTTTAAGACAAATGTTGAGCTTCAAAAAGGGAAGAAAATCAAAGAAGTTAATTCTGAAGGAGGTAGAGAGTATTATGGACGTTATGACGAGATTGGAAGGAATCCTGGGCTTTTGCTAGATACTTGCAAGAATGTGGTATTGAAGCATACCTCAGCATAATGGAATCTCTGAAAGAAGAAACTACAAACTTCTTAACATGTTGCAGTGTATGTTGATTCATTATAGTTTACCAGATTTTTTATGGTGTGAGGCATTGAAAACAGCCTCTTATATCTTGAATCAAGTACCCAGTAAGTTAGTCCAAAAGACTCCATCAAAAGACTCCATACGAGTTATGGTCAAGTAAGAAATCAAACTTGCTCCATTTTTATGTTTGGGGATGCAAAGCAGAAGTAAGACCCTACAATCCATAATCTAAAAAGCTTAATCCAAAAACTATTAGTGACTACTTTGTAAGCTACACCGTTGAATCAGGGGTTTTAGATTCTATTGCCCATCTCACACGACCAGAGTCATAGAATTAGATAAAGATATCTGTTTTGAAAATGAATTTGGTTCAAGTCAAGGGTCAAGAGAAATTGTATTCAGGGAAGAACATATTCTAATCCCTGTACTTGCCACTTCCGTCCCTACTGATGACCTTATGATTGAACAGATTCCAGTAGAATCTCATGATGAACCTGAAAATCAAGCAGAGGATGAAGTCATTGATACTGAGAATGAAGAAGTTGTTAAGAGGAGATCACAAAGAACACACAGATTTGCCATTCTTGATGATTATATTGTCTATTTGTAAGAACATGAGTTTGATTTGGGAGATACTACTGAACTAGTCACTTATCAAGAAGCCATGAATAGTGCTCAATATGTGTTGTGGATGAATGCAATGGAAGATGAGTTGAGTTCCATATCACAAAATGGAGTTTGGGAGTTGGTTAAACTACCTAAAGGTTGCAAACCCATTGAGTGCAAATGGATTTACAAAATCAAACATGACTCGAGTGGACAAGTAGAAAGGTATAAGGCTAGACTTATGGATAAAGATTATAGTCACGGAAAAGGAATTGATTTCAAAGAAACCCTCTCACCAGTTTCTACCAAAGATTCACTGGGAATCATCATGACTATAGTGGCTCATTTTGATGTAGAACCCAATCAAGTGGATGTGAGGACCTCCTTATTGAATGGAGATCTGTATGAAGATATTTATATGACTTAACCAGTTAGTTTCAAGATGACTGGTAAAGAACGCATGGTTTCCAAACTCACAAAGTCTATTTATAGCTTAAAACAAGCATCAAGGCAGTGGCATCTCAAGTTTGATATGGTTGTCACTGTAAATGGCTTCAAAGAGAATGTAGTTGATCAATGTATATATATGAAATTCAGTGGAAGCAGTTTCATTTTTCTGGTACTATATGTTGATGAGATTCTTCTTGTTTCTAATCATACTGATCTATTATTTGAGACAAAACAACTATTATTCAGCCATTTTGATATGAAGGATCTTGGCAGGGCCTCTTATGTATTTGGAATTCAAATTCTTTGAGATAGAGCTAATGAGGTTCTTCAATTGTCTGAAAAGACTTACATTGATTGGATCTTGAAAAGGTTTAATATGTATTCTTGTTCTATTGGAAAGGCATCAATAGTAAAGGGTGACAAATTCCCAAAGGCTCAATGTCCACAAAATGATAAAGAGAGAGATGAAATGAAAGTCATTTCTTATACGTCACTTGTAGGCAATCTGATGTATGCTCAAGTATGCACACACCTTGATATTGCTTTTGATGTAGGCATGTTGGGAAGGTACTTAAGTAATCTTGGACTTAGCCATTGAAAAGCGGCTAAGAAAATCATAAGATACCTTCAAGGTAGTAAGGATCATCTGTTGACTTATCGGCAAACTGACACTCCTGATATAGTTAAATTCATTGATGCCGATTATGCAGGATGCATGGATGATACAAAATCCACTTCAAACTACATCTATATGATGGCTGGAGGAGCTATATCATGGAAAAGTGTCAAACAGACACTCTCAATGTCCTCTACAATAGAGGCAAAGTATATGACGTGTTATGAGGTAGCTTGTCAAGCAATATGGCAGCTAAATTTCATTTCAATATTGGGTATTGTAAACTCTACTAAAATTGTATTGTGATAACTCCGCAGCTGTAGCTTTCTCTTAGAACACTAGAAGTACTTCTCACTCAAAACATATTGATATAAAGTACTAGTTTGTTAAAGAGAAAGTTGTAGAATCCCTCCTTACTGTTGAGTATACGACTATAACTAGCATGCTAGTAGATGTTAGAAGTATATGGATTATATTGTCTAAGTGGGAGAAATGTTACAAGTATATGGATTATATTGTCCAAGTGGGAGAAATGTTACAAGTATATGGATTAATATAATCATAACATTAATTTCATATTCACAACCATTAATTGAATTGCCTAATGTATATTAATAACCATAATGGGATGACTAATAATTTACTAATTGCATTTGAGGATAGTATTACCTTAGTAACTATAGGTTAGCCTATTAAACCATAGTTTATCACAATTATAAAATGACACAATTAGCATCATTCAAACTCTTAAGGTAGAACATGTTATAAAGATAATGTATGAGTGAGAATGTGTTTTTCGGTGTATGTGTGTGGTGATAGTTAAAAATGGTTTTCTACCGTAAGCTCTCTTATGCACATGTTTAATGGGTACTGATAGGTTTGTCGCATCTTGAATGGAGAAAATGAATCAAGATGCTATGCCTAATCTTGGACGTGTGTACATTTATGGTCTAGTTATTGCTCAAAATAGAATGTGGATCTTGATTGAAAGATTGAACATTACATTAATGGATTCAGTTCTATATATTGTCAACAGAATCATTATTTGTAAGTCATTTCTCACGACTGGTACTGATAAGGACAATATTAACAAAAAGAAGAAGAGTTTATGGCTTATTCCACACTCAATTGTATGTATAAATGCCCTTTACAAGACGAAAGAAAAACAAATAGCAATGCTTTCTACCATAATTATTGTCTAAATGTGAAGAAAACTTTTCTGCGCAATCTGCAGTTGTTGGTGTATTGAGATTGGAAGCAGGTTCCTTTGGTATAAGTTGATGAGATTCTTCTTGTTTCTAATGATACTGATCTATTATTTGAGACAAAACAAACAGTCATTTTGATATGAAGGATCTTGGTATGGCCTCCTATGTATTTGGAATTCAGATTCTCTAAGATAGAGTTAATGAGATCCTTCAATTGCCTAAAAAGACTTACATTGATCGGATCTTGAAAAGATTTAATATGTATTCTTATTCTCTTGGAAAGGCATCAATAGTGAAAGGTGACAAATTCCTAAAGGCCCAATGTCCACAAAATGATAAAAAGAGAGATGAAATGAAAGTCATTTCTTATACATCACCTGTAGGCAATATGATGTATGCTCAAGTATACAAACGCCTTGACATTGCTTTTGATGTAGGCATGTTGGAAAGGTACTTAAGTGATCTTGGACTTAGCCATTGAAAAGCGGCTAAGAAAATCATAAGCTATCTTCAAGGTGGCAAGGATCATATGTTGATTTATCAACAAACTGACATTTTTGTTATAGTTGAATTCAATGACGTCGATTATGCAGGATGCATGGATGATAAAAAATCCATTTCAGACTACATCTATATGATGGTTGGAGGAGCTATATAGTGGAAAAGTGTCAAACAGACACTCTCAATGTCCTCTATAATGAAGGCAGATTATATGACATTTTATGAGGTAGCTTATCAAGCAATATGGCAGCTAAATTTCATTTCAGCATTGAGTATTGTAAACTCTATTTTTAGTCAACTGAAATTGTATTGTGCTAACTCCGCAGTTGTAGTTTTCTCTAAGAACATTAGAAGTACTTCTCGCTCAAAACATTAATTCCATATTCACAACCATTAATTGAATTGTCTAATGTATGTCTAATAACTATAATGAGATGACTAATAATTTGCTAATTACATTTGAGGCACATAGTAGTACGTTAATAACTATAGGTTGGCCGATTAAACCATAGTTTATCATAATTATAAAATGACACAATTAGCATCATTCACCCTCTTAAGATAGAACATGTTATAAATATAATGTATGAGTGAGAATGTGTTTTTCGGTGTGAGTGTGTGGTGATAGTTAAATATGGTTTTCTACCATAAACTCCCTCTTGCACATGTTTAATGGGTACTGATAGGTTTGTGGTATCTTGAATGGAGAAAATGAATTAAGATGCTATGCCCAATCTTGGAGGTGTGTACATTTATGGTCTAGTTATTGCTCAAAATAGAATGTGGATCTTGATTGACAGATTGAACATTACATTAATGGATTCAGTTCTATATATTGTCAACAAAATCATTATTTGTAAGTCATTTCTCATGGCTGGTACTGATAAGGACAATATAAACAAAAAGAAGAAGAGTTTATGGCTCATTCCACACTCAATTGTATGTATAAATGCCCTTTACAAGACAAAAGAAAAACAAATAGCAACACTTTCTACCAGAATTATTGTCTAAATGTGAAGAAAACTTTTT
>JAOSBN010000178.1:44264598-44276145 GCA_027563595.1 Erythroxylum suave | reverse complement strand
TCTTTCTTTTTAATTCATGCCACCATATAAAATTCATAATATACCATATTAAACTCCAAAAATTTCTAATTCATAAAATCTAATTTATTTTCATACTTGATAATTTAATTAACTAAATAAAAATATAAAATAAAGTAAAAATATAAAAATCCTAAAAAAATCAGGATCCAACATCGAAATTGAACCATTCCACAAAGTTTTGCATCATATGGGAAGTAAATTGCCAAATGAACCGTAACAATAAATAGAATCAATGCTTATAAACTAATAGTTCAAGCTTATATAGAATCAATGCTATATCTTTTTCCATTTTATCAAGCTCTTCAAATTTAAGTTTCTTGCAACATAATTACTTAAAAAACTTTCCCAATCGACCCAAAGTAATGGACACATCCTTCGACAAACACCCATGTATTCCAACAGGAAGTAACCGTTGTACAAGTACATGACAATCATGACTTTTCATCCCTGACACTTTTCCCTCTTTATCATTCACACAACGACCTATATTTGATACATACCCATCAAGAATTTGACTAATTAAAGGAACTGATAGAATGATTGTTTCTCACTTTTTGACATGTTGTAACAAGCAGGGGGAATAACGTATGACCATCATCTCTTCTTTTCAAATGCAAGTCCTTTCTAATATTCATGTCTTCTAAGTCAAGTCTAGCCTTAATTGTGTGTTTGGATTCCCCATCAATTCCTATGATAGTCCCTAAAATGGAGTCACAAATGTTTTTCTTAATATCATCAAGATTGTGCCTCAATGGTAATTCCTTCCAATATGGCAAGTTGAAAAATATGCTTTTTTTGTTCAATTTAGCTTGACATCATTTCTCTTTGGCTTTCTATTACATAGATGTTTATCAGGTGTAATGTCACCCAAATGTGATAATTAGTAAACAATATCATCACCAGACAACTGCATCTGAGCTTCACCCAATTCTATTGTGTCATTAAACAATTTACTTCTTTACCATCTATGCCCATATTCTAAATAACGATGATGACTAGTATAACATATTTTACTTCTTATCCTCATTGAATATGTTTGATGGTTACACATAGGACAAGCTATATACTTTTTAGTGCTCCACCCAAACAAATTCCTATAAGTTGGGAAATCATTTATAGTCCACAAAATAGTAGCATGCATTATAAATGTTTTGCCTTCAACAACATCAAAAGATTGTAATCCAAATTCCCATAAATCATTTAAGTCATCAATTAATGGTTGCATGTAGACATTGATATCCTTACCAGGAGTAGTAGGTCTTGAAATAAGTAAAGAAAACAACATAAAAGGCTCCTTCATACACTTCTATAGAGGTAAATTGTATAGGACTAGAATCACCAGCCATATGCTATAAGAAATACTCATATTATCGAAAGGATTAAATCTATCTGAGGCCAATCCAAGTCAAACATTATGATAATCTTGTGCAAATCATGGAAACTTTCTATTAATTTCTTTCCATGCCATTGAGTCTGCTGGATGACGCATAATGTTATTATCAATGCATTTTTCTTTATGCCACCTCATGTTTATGGTTGTTTTTGTTGACATAAAAAGTATTTGTAATTGCGGTTTAATAGGGAAGTATCGAAGGATTTCATTCGGTATCATTTTTTCCCGCTCCCATCATTCACCTGCCACCTTGATGTACCACAAATAGGACACTCCTGAAGATCTTTACTTTCGTTCCAAAAAGAAACACAATCATACTTACAAGCATGAATTGAAATATATCCCAATCCAAAGTCCCTTAACAGTTTCTTTGCATCATAGTAAGATTTCAGCAACTTGTGGCCAATAGGTAATGCATTGTTTAATAAATCAATTAACATATCAAAGGACTTGTTACTCCATTTATTATAAACCTTCAAATGCAACAAGTTCATAATAAATGATAGTTGTGAGAAATTTGAGCACCCCGGATATAATTGTTCTTGAGCAACTTTCAATAACTTCCTAAAATTATCTTCTATAATACTACCAATTATGTTAGGCATTTCTATTTCATTCATAGTCTCCATATACTTTCAACAATTGTCGAACATCTCATTAATTCCATCATCACCATCATCATTCACATTACAATCATCTACATCATTATTGTTACTTTCGTCATAACATATACCGCTACTTCTACTACAACTTGCTTCCTTACGTTCACCATGATAAAGCCATAGAGTATAGAATTTTTTTATTCCTCGGATTAACAAGTCATTATATACCATATCTTGACTTTGGAAGTCAACATTTAAGTAATTGATGCATAGACATCGAATAGTACATTCATCACCCATTTGATGTTTTACAAATTACATGAAACTCTTAACTCCTTTTACGTATTCAATTGACCATTTTCGATGAGAGATCCAACTCTAGTTCATCTAGCTATATAATAAAAGAAGATAACTCATTTTCTAAGAGGTTCAAATTCTTTTAAAAATGAACTGAGATCATAAGCTTTCAGGGCTTATTTTGAGGTCATTACTAGTTTTGCAATCATGGTAAATAGCTAAAGGAAGCACTAAAAGCAATCACAAACTGTAAGGAGAATAAGAATAGAGAAGATTGTAACACTAAACAATTTTAAGTACAGAACAATCTCTCTATACCATGCAAGAGCTTCCTTTAAACCTTGACAAGGACTATGTAAACCATAGCATAAGGAATCCAATAAAATACAACAAAAGGCTTTTGTCAAACACGTGGTGGAAAGGATAATATACTTGAAGATGCCACACAAATTCTTTGATTTTGGCTCCAATCAAACAGAGGAAAAAAGAATCTGCAAAAAAAACCCCATACACAGCCACCAACTAATGCAAAAATTGAACATGAAACACAAAAAAAGATGAAAACAGTTAGGGGTTTCACATTGGTTAACAAATGACATAAACAATTGGACTCCTTTGACTATGGAAAGTGGTGGGAGAACTTGAAGAGGTCAAAGAATAAGCAGAAGGTGAGAAGGTAGATGAAGAGTACATATTTGAGATACAAAAGGAGGATAGAAGGCAGACAAAGAGAAGAGAGTCGGTTAAGTTTCAATAGCAAAGTTTTGGTGAAAACGACAAACGTGGGCAAAACAACGTCATCCTAGGGATTACATTGTCCCGCTTATTTTTTAAAACCCGTTCACCTTTTTACGAAGAACAAAACTATGGTTGCCAACGTTAGATAATTCGCTACCAATTATACACAACATCTCTAAAACCTAAGCATTTTATTTACATTATTAATTTTCTTAATTGGTTAATATATATGAGGTATTCCTATCATAAATAAAAAATGAAAATTTTGTCTTTTGCACTTATATATGCAATTGTTCTTGATTTGCTTCATTTTTGGGAATTACTAATCTTTAATTTTAATTTGGTAGATAAACAAAATAAAAATGGAAAATTTTAAAAATTAGTTTCTACTTTTTATTATTAGTTGAATTAATAAGGAATGCAAACCACATTTCATTTTACCAAATTTATTACTAACATGACAATATATACCCTTTAGCCCTTAATCTACCAATAACCCTACTACTTGTATAAAAAGATACATTTAATTTAAATACCCGGGGGTTTTTGCGATGGAGTATGTTTATTCGCAAAAGACCATTTTTGTGACCAACCACCACTCTTAAGCATAAGTGGTAGACAATTTGCTACCAATTTTCCACATCACTGCCAAAATCGAAGCAATAGTTTTACTTTCTTAATTTTCTTAATAGATTAATATATATGAGATATTCCTAACACATCATACAAAATAAAAATTTTTATCTTCTTAATTACATATGCAATTATTCTTCATTTTCTTAATTTTTGGGAATGACTAATCTTTATTTTTAATTTGGTAGATAAATAAAATTAAATTGGAATTTTTTTTAAAATTAGAATCTTATTTTTTGTTATTAGTTGAATTAATAGAAAATGCAAACCACATTTCATTATTACCAAATGAATCAATGTTTAGTAAACATGATAACGTCATTCCTGTTCCCTTCATCTACCATTAACGTTATTAGTCGAACTATGTATCAGTCATTACATCTGACGTTTGTCGATCACATACAATAGAGTTAGCAAATTAATTAATAGTACTTCTAAACAACTATAGTAAACAAGAAACAACATCGTTTACCTAAAAAAGAAAAATGACGACATTTTTTGTTAGGTTTTCAATCACAAGCATAATAAAAAGCTCCTTCATTCTTGTTCAAGCTGTCAACATTTCTCAAAATCCTCGATCCTGCAAACCACTGTCTCCTCTCTTCTGTTTGGGTTTTGTATTATGGTCATCACCTTCGAAGAACCATCATTAAATGAATCGGTATTGTTCTTTTGTTCTATTTTCATTAACAAAGTTGTGCTAAGTTTAACTTATACCTTTAGGTGTTTATTGTGAGTTCTTAATTATACATTTGATGTATGGGTTGTGTTATGGTTGTCTTTCAAAGATGATTTACCGTTTGTCTTTTTTATTTGTATATAGGTTGGCTTTTTCCCAACGATATTTAACGCTTCCCTTATCAAAACTTTGTAACTATTTGATGAAATTTCTTCAAGAGTATTTTACTTTTATTCATTTCCATTAATAGTAATATAGGCCAATATAGATAATCCTATATTTTTATGCATCAAGAACATAGTTATGTATGTTCTACTTTAAATTCTAAATTTTGCATATGATACAAACTACAAAATAGATTTCTGAAATTTTAGTAAAGGTAACTTTCATATTATTAGGCACATTGAAGATGTATAAGTGTTAAACTGGACCACTTTCACTTATCATCGAAATTGGAGTTGAACATATCATCATTTTATCCTAAATCGACATTTGTAGAATATACCTCTTAACATTATTATTCAAGGAATGTCAACTTGGTGACTAGTTTTGGATGGTTCTAATTCATTCTATTGGGAGGAATGTGGAAAAATTGTCCCTACTGAAGAAATAAAACAATGCAAAAAAAATCTCCCTTCATACACTAATGATCGTTTGCCTTCCATGGCTGATCTTCTACTTCAAGATGTTTAGTATCATTTGAGCAATGTCACTTTCCTTATTATGTACCTTTCATGAAGCTATTATATATATTCACATTTGATGGTATATACTACATATTGTTTTAAGCCTCCTTGAATCCCAAAGATCACACGTATGCTCATGGAGGAGGGAGCGATGTCACAACGGTCTCTAAAGGATTAGGGAAATCAGTTGTTTTGGAAAATTCGTTAATTCCATATACTTCGTCCACTCATTCAGGTATGCATGTCACTCCAATTTTGATTCATTTAACAGTTTACTAATCTAATAATATCTAAGTCCTACGCTGATTTTGTTTTATGTTTTAGGTAAACCGTTTCATAATGGCAATTCATTTAGAGAACTTGTCTTCCATACTAAATCTAGTGACTCATTCACTATATCCTTTAAAAGTTTGGCTATAGCGGAAACGTTGTCACAACAAGGTGTGAAAAATCCTACACCTGAGGGAAGAACTATCACTATTTCGATTGGCACCTTAGAACATTCAAGGACCCCTCTCGAGATTCCAAACATCGGGGGCTCATTTACCTTTACCAACTCTCATGTCACTTGGAATCCAAAAAAGTAATTATATCATTGTCATTTATTGGTGCAATCAATTGGACTTAACTTTAAGGTTGATTTCTTATTATATCTGTCAGAATTCGTTAAACAACCTCTCCACTAGTTAGAGGTCAAAATGTCTATTGAGTGTGGACTATTATTGTTCTTGTTCTATAACTGTAAGAATTGTTAACCTTCTAAATTTAAAGTTCGTACTACTTCGTATATCATATTATTATATTGATACAATTATTAAAATTTTTATTACTAATTTTTGCACTGTTAGTAAACATTAATGATTAATTAATACTACTGTTTATCACTTAAAATTATGTTGTGTGTGTTTGTCCAACAATACGTTGTAAACATTCAAAACAAATTTCTAATAAAACATATCTTAACTATGATAGATTATAAAAATGTTAGTTTAACAATTTCAGAAAATGTGAACCCTTTGGTGATGATTTTGGCAAATGGTCACCAATATGTTGCAAATTACTGAGGGACCTTTGGTGACGATTTTCAAAAATGGTCACTAAATGTTCGCCATTCCAAGTGTTGAACATTTTGTGGCACTTTTATAATTAGTCACTAAATGTTTAGTTTTAATGATGATTTTAAATTTGTCGCAATATGGTCGCTTTTAGTGACGATTTTTGAAACGTTGCCAAAAAAACGTAGCTAAATGTCTACTTTGTTATAGTGATCTAACAATTTGTTGATACCACTATCAATAGAAATTAGATTGAAATATATGTGATGATGGCTAGTATTATCTGAAAATATAGTATATGTTATCAGACAACGAGAGAAACCCATAAATATTCGAAAGAAAAGACAAAAATGGATTATTGTTAACACAAAAGATAAAGATGGCTGGACCGATTGGGTTATCAGTAACATAATAAGAACAGCAACACATGTTTAATAGTAATAAAACATATCACCAATTTGAGATTGAGATAATGTTGAATTAGTTCAGATCATGTCCGATTAGTGGATAAGCAAACCTTTGAATCAAGGATCTCGCCAAAGTAATGGCCTTCTGGAGTGCTTGGTGGTGACTCAAGCTAGGCCACGCACCAACAAAGCACCAAAACTCAACATCTCTAGATGCAACCATTTGGAGTGATTCCTATCTTTTGTTTTTTTAAGCACTTTACGAATGGAAAAGCATGGTGTGCTTCTATTTGGGATTTCAATTTACTTTTTGCACTCTTCTTCTAGTATTTCTGGAAAGCATAGTTTAATTAAAAGATGATTTCATCCGCTTCTTATTTTTAACATTTGCCCCCATTATTAATCAGAAAGATCATTACAAAACATTCATTAGTCAATGTGTTGATCGTGAATTGGTATTTAACATAAACAAAATTAAGAAATTAGATTATATTTATTATTATTAACTATAAGTAAAATAACATTTTATAAATTAATTTTATGTTATTATTTTGTTAAAAATAGCCATATCACCTAAATAAGTGATACATCCATCAAACCAAGTGGGTTGTGAGAAAGCAATTAATAAAATTTAATATAAGCCTAGAAGTTAGGATTTAAGGTGATTTAAATATTATTTTAATAATATTAGACTTTTAATTCACTACCATAAATAATGGTAGATACTATATCAGAAATTTTGTGAAACGTTAAGGTGCAAATTTTATCTTTGATTAAATAAAATATCTTATATTTTTGGGCTTTATATATTCAACATAAAATTTAAAAAATGAGACAAATATAAATTATGTTAAATAAATATATTATAAAATTAAGAAAATATTTTTATTATAAAAATTAAAATGTGGTATAAATATACTTTTTATATCGTTATTATCCTTGTTAATTAAATATATGTATTTATGATAAGGTTATTTTAATTATTCTTTACATTAATTACGATAAATATTTGAATTTAATTTTAAACTTTTAAAATATTAAATTACAAAAATTAGAACATCATATAAAGTAAAAAATTTATATTCATTTGTAAAAAGTGAAAATTAAATTTAAATACAATCTTCATGTACTTCAATAGTTGTCATAATTAATTTATATATGCACTTATTAGATTTTTTAAATTGACGTTTTAAGTTTGTTTTGGTGCTATCCATTACTTTTAAACTTTTCAGATGTTTCTCGAAATTATGCAATATAATTAATAATTATAACATTTAATTAATTTTTATGTTTCTTTTTATATTTTATAAATACCATTTGTGTCTTTACAATTAAATAAAATAATTTTATTAAGTTTCTGCGTAAAATATTGGAAAGTTTAAATCATTATTGTAATATTTTTATATCATATTATTGTTAGATGACTATTTATAGTTATATATTTTATTAATTACATATTTTCAAAAACTGATTTTTATTAATTTATTAAGGAATTAGTACTAGAAAATTTGAAGTAAGATTATTACAGCTGATTAGGTATGTAAAAACATACAAACTTTTAATTTGAAATATATTATTTTTATTTAAACTTAAATTTTCTATTTAAATAATAATATATAAATTATTAATTTATTTAATATTTGATTAAAATTTATAATAAATTTTATTTACAAATTGTAAATTTAATTTGCATTTTTAACTTTATGTGCAAAACTTAAATGATGTTAAATATTAAATATGTAACTGAACTATAAAATTATAATGTTTGTCTATAAAATACTATACTTACTAATTTTATAAGAAACTTACTAATTTAATAAGAAACTGTAAATACAATAAAAGTAAAGGTACATATATTAAACAGAAATAAAATTATAATAGTAAAAATAATAATTACGTATTATATAAATACTTATATTAATTATAATTAAAATACAGTGCATAGCAATGAGTTTTATATATTTGCGTAGAGAGGCTCTCTTAGCTAACATCATTTTGACATATTATTTTATATATTAAGGGAGGCAGGACGAAACCCTTATAAACGCCTCTCTGATACAATGCAAGCGATGAGAAATTAACGTTCATTGCATACCACATGGCGGAAGCCGTGGAAATTAATTACCCCCTTACGAGCGGTGGATCCTTAGGCGAAGTAAGAAAAGCAAGCAAAAATGAATATATTAACTTTCATTAGAGTCCGACACTAACAAGAGAAATGCATCAATACTTTTTTTTTTAAGACGGAGGAACTAATAGTCATTATTTTTTAAATTTGCATTGAGTAAATCTTCAAATTGACATAATAGCATACAAATTACGTTAATTGAGTACTTCGTATTAGACAAGTCAGTACATAAACTCGATCGAGAGAGTGTAAGTCCGGATTTGAACATAGGATCTTTTGACTTCATACCTCTTATTCCGCTAACTCACCCACCCCTAAAATGGCAAATGCATCAATACGTTCGGTACAGATTTCTAAATCTATATATTTGTTATTTCCCCTTAATTTTGATTCCCCGAAGAAATTTCTCCGTAATATCCCTCTCTCTTGAAATTTTTTGTCAAAGAAAGAATGGAGAACGATATATAAAACTGTCACCTTAACTTTTTTCCCCTACAAATCTCTTGAAACAAATACTCATCTTTCTTTCTTTCTTTCAAATTTTGTTTATATAATGATTATATTTTAAAGACTTGAAAGCATAAAATCTTTTCAGATAAATACAAAATGTGTACGGAATTGATTGGAAGTTTAAAAAGGTAAGTCTTTGAATGTAAACATGCAACTATTAATAAATTAAAAATATAAACATGGTACTAAGCTGAGGCTCACCGAGTGTACAGAGCTTTAAACAAATAATGTTTTAAAGATCTAGTGTTCTGCTTTACTTAATATTTGTGTAGTATTATGTAAGATGAAATATTATAACCTTTATAATTTATCATACGATGTTGAAAACTAGTTTTTTAATTAAAAATAACTATATTCTTAATAAGGAAAGATAAAGAATACAAATGTACTTACGTAAAAGGATTATAAATGGATTTTTTAATTTTTTTGAAAAAAGGACTATAAATGGTCTGAGAGTGATCTAATTAAAGTGCTAAAACAAAACGAAACAAAACTTATCAGATAGAAGCAATTGAAAAGAAGTTTGTGTTTTGCTAAATATCATTAAGGAAAGAACCATAATGTCTTAGAGATTCCATTTACTGATAATGTTTGTTTGAATATCCTTGCATTTCTTTCCCACTAAATGTAGATAGTAGAACCAAATACAATCTCGAAGTGATCGTCCTTGAAGAGTTAACGAGGATTTCAAGTATATAGGATGATTCCTTCCGATTCAAATTCATTATAGAGGTGGTTACAAAGTTGTTGGATGTTTATAAATCTATATTTTGTTTATTCCCCTTAATAAAGTATGTGTTTTACTAAATATCATTAAGGAAAGAACCATAAAGCTTTAGAGATTCCATTTACCGGTAATGTTTGAGGAAAAACTAAATTCTTCACCTCATCATAACCAATTTTCTTCTTGTTAATTTTTGAATATCCTTGCATTTCTTTCCCACTAAATGGAGTAGATAGTATAGCGAAATACAATCTCGAAGTGATCATACTTGAAGAGTTAATGAGGATTTCAAGTATACAGGATGATTCTTTCCCATTCAAATTCATTACATAAGTGGTTATAAAGTTGTTGGATGTTTAACAAAAGACCATTTGCATAAGAGAACTTGAAGAAGCGATGGTTGATAGTTTGAAGTGATAAGGAAATAACTCAGTCAAACTTTGTTTATTCAAAATCCCTAACAGCCAGGGATATTATTTGATTTGTATATCTTTTTCCTCCGCTGTATCTTGAACTTTCTGTTGTAAAACTCTTGTATAAAAAGCTGATATAGTAATACAATCAGGTATGAAACCTTTCTGAATCTTCATTTCTTTATGAAGTGCCTCTAAATAAAACCTATAGATTGGATGAGGACTTGAGGATTCGTTAATCATACCCAAAGTATTAAACCCATTTTTCACTGTCCAAATGATAAAGGAGACCTTAGAGAAATGTTATTTGAACTAAATTATTCAAACCATTTGATTAAGGGGGCAAGATGTCTACGTAGATCTTGACATAACTGTTTGTGAAAATATTAGAGGAGTGCTTCATCAAAATAGCTTTATCTTTTCTATTAGAATTGATATTGTAAGGGGAGCATCTCAAGATGGAACCACCACTTCTAGGATTACAATACCACTCATTCCCATTAATCAATAACCTGACCTTAGCTTTCTTAGGGAATAATAGCCTCACGTTCTATTAGTTGGGCATGAGGTATTATGTTTCTAATACACTTCAGTTGTCAACCATAACTAGGTATTCTCCCATTCCCTATCTTGACTCTAATAACACTTCATAG
Organism: Erythroxylum suave; assembly: GCA_027563595.1. Lineage (NCBI taxonomy): Eukaryota > Viridiplantae > Streptophyta > Magnoliopsida > Malpighiales > Erythroxylaceae > Erythroxylum > Erythroxylum suave. Next base: position 44,265,206 of record JAOSBN010000178.1, on the reverse strand, counting down.
ATTGTCTTTTAATTTTAAAATTTGAAGCATTATGTAAGAAGAATCACTCATATAGGTTTCATATTCTAAAAGTTCTTATCCAATGTCCATGAAATTATTCAAACCATAAAGAATATTTATCAATGAGGATTCTTTTATAATCTCTCAACAATCAAGACCTTATTCACCCAAAAAAAAAAGTAAATTCCTAGTATTCGTTCATTTTTTGGCAAGTAAGCTTCAAAGTAAGTGTTAAGTTATCGATTTGCGCTTATTTTGTATTTAATTTTCTTTAATGTGTTGAAATTATTATTCAAAATTAATCAAATTGTCTTATAATTATTTGCAGACGATTTTCAACACCTTAGAGTCGAAATTGAATCAAAAAGATGAAAAGAAATGAAGAAAATCCGAAATTTCAAATTTGATAGCAATTCAGTCACTAGACGTGGCTACGTGCAAGGATGGGAACAGATTTTACAGATTTTGTGTAACCTCCCATCACCGATGGGAAGGGTAAGATAGTAATTTGGAATGGGTTAGAAGTGTTTAAAATTGTTTGACTATATTCATGCATTCATATATGCACGTGAATAGTGAATTTTGCACATGTAATGATTGTACATGCA
>JAOSBN010000178.1:44227715-44240932 GCA_027563595.1 Erythroxylum suave | reverse complement strand
GCCAAGCTTCGCGTCTTCGGGTGTCTGTGCTACCCTTGGCTTAGACCCTATTCTGATCATAAACTGGATCCTCGTTCAATTTAGTGTGTCTTCGTTGGTTATTCTATGTCTCGAAGTGCCTATCTGTGTCTTGATCCTACTACAGATCGTGTCTACACTTCCCGCTATGTACAATTTGTGGAAACTGAGTTTCCTTACTCTCGACTTCTCTTAGTTCCAGAGTCTCCGTCCTCGGACCCCCCGTCCTCCACGACGGTGTTGTCTTTCCTGTCTCCACAGTCTAAGGTCTCTACCACTCCTTCGGTGGTCCCTTCGAGTCCACCTCCCTCCATCATCACCTCTCCTCAGCCGAATCCGCCCTCGTCATCCGCACCGTCGTCCCCATCTCCAGTGGCCGAGGCACCCCCTCATCATATGGTCACCAGGAGCAAAAATCATATTTTCAAGCTAAATCCCAAATTTTCTTATAGTGCTCAGGTTGTCTCTTCAGATGTGGAACCTTCTATAGCCTTACAGGCCTTGAAGGATCCCAAATGGCGTCAGGCAATGTCGGAAGAATATGAGGCCTTGGTTACCAATCGTACTTGGGAACTGGTTCCTCGGACCTCGTCTCAGAATATTGTGGGCTGCAAGTGGGTGTTCCGTACCAAACGGAAGTCTGATGGTTCTGTTGATCGTTATAAGGCTCGCCTGGTTGCTAAGGGTTTTCATCAGCGTCTTGAGGTGGATTATCATGACACCTTTAGTCCAGTGGTGAAGCCTACTACAGTTCGCATTATTCTTTCCATCGCTGTTAGCAATGGATGGTCTCTTCGCCAACTCGATGTTAACAATGCTTTTCTGCAGGGTCGATTACATGAGCATGTCTATATGATGCAGCCTCAGGGATTTGTTGATCAGGATAGACCGGATTATGTGTGCAAATTGCACAAAGCTATTTATGGGCTGAAGCAAGCTCCTCGTGCCTGGTGTTCAGAGCTGCGTTCATTCTTACTGAGTCAGGGCTTTTATAATTCTTTGGCTGACACCTCTCTTTTCATATGTATGTCTGGTGGTGTGACACTCTATGTGCTTGTATATGTGGATGATATCATTGTTACAGGTTCTGATGACTGTGCACTTGGTCAATTTCTTGATCTCCTGTCTGCTCGGTTCTCATTGAAAGACTTGGGATCTCTTTCTTACTTCTTGGGTGTGGATGTGATCAAGCATCCTGATGGGCTACTTTTGTCTCAGCAGGGGTACATAAGAGATCTTCTAACTAAGACAAATATGTTGGCTGCAAACTCCGTTCTTACACCTCTTGATCCGGGTGTTGCTCTTACTCTTCAGGCCGGTACTATCCTGTCTGATCCTACGAAATATCGTATGGTTGTTGGGAGTCTCCAGTATCTTTCTCTCACCAGACCAGACATTGCATTCGCTGTCAACAAGCTCTCACAGTTTATGCATCGTCCTACTACTGTTCACTGGACTGCTGTTAAGAGGTTGCTGCGCTATCTCTCTGGTTCCATTGATTTGGGTATTCTCATTCGCCATGGTGCACCGATGTCTCTGTATGCTTTTTCAGACTCTGATTGGGTTGGGGATAAGGATGATTATACCTCCACAACTGGTTATCTTGTGTACTTAGGGGGTAGTCCTATCTCCTGGAGTTTGAAAAAGCAACGCACTGTTGCTCGATCATCGACTGAGGCTAAGTACCGTGCTGTGGCAGCCACTTCAACCGAACTGCGGTGGGTTTGTTCCCTTCTTTCGGAACTTGGGGTTACTATCCCGAAAGTTCCTGTGATCTATTGTGATAATATTGGGGCCACTCACTTGTGCTCCAATCCTGTTTTTCATTCTCGAATGAAACACTTGGCGTTGGATTTTCACTTCATTCGTGAGCAGGTTCATCATGGTATGCTTCGGGTTACTCATGTCTCCTCTTCTGATCAGCTGGCGGACATCCTCACGAAGCCGTTATCGAGATCCTTGTTTCTTCCACTTCGGAGCAAGATTGGTGTCTCCTCTAGAGCCTCCATCTTGCGGGGGTGTATAGGCGCTGTTTAATAATAATTGTTAGATTAACGAGACTACCCTTAGGGTTTGCATGTATCATATAAATAATCTTATGAGTTCAATGAAAGTTAAGTTACAACCTAATCATTCTTATAGGTCATACTATTGGGTATAAAATTCTTTCACGAGTGGTGAGGACGAGGGATAGTGTCAAGAGTTGAGTAGTGTCGGCTCAGTAAAACCTTGTATAAAACTATTGTCGTTAGTGAAAGAATTAAACGGGTGAGGGCCCTGCAGACGTAGGCAAGGTGTGTCGAACTGCATTAACAAATCTCAGTTTTGTTTATCTTTGGTGCTTTCAATTTTTCTGATTTTTGTGTTTGTCAAAAACAAATCGGAAAGTTTGTGCAACAATCACCCCTTCGATTTTTATCACAGAGTTTCTCGCAACAAGTTTGGAAACTCATCCTTCAGACCACAAGGCTCGCCGACCTCAAAAGGAGCATCCAAGGCCTTCCATGAGGGTTGGACCTCACTTGTCGAGGGGCTGTAGGGAAATTTCAAGGCTAAATGAAAGGAGCTTAGGAAAGATGGCAACCTTTATAGAGTTTTGTTAATACTGAGTTAATCTTTCACAATGTTTTCAAATATGAATCAGAATTTATGTTGAGATGTCAAGGGTGAGTAAAAATCTCACATTAAAAAGAGATGAAACTAATGGACATATAAGTGGAAAAGATTCATAAGCCTATTGTCTTAAGGTTTTAAGTTGAAGTGTGGTGTCAAAGCCCATGAATATGTTCCCTCACTAGGCTTATATTGAAGATCTCCCATGTAAGTGGGCTCTCCAGATCCAACAAGTGGTATCAGAGTCGATAGTTCGACAAGAGATAAGTATGGAGATAGTAGTTGGATCTTGTCATTCTTTCCCTATGAAGAAGAGCAAGGGAACTCTTGATGAGCCTAGACCAGTAGCGTATAAGAGCTTTTTGTGACACTATATACTCGAGTTATTAAGCAAAGAGACTTTCCCTCAAGAGAGAGCCCAAGCTTAATGTGGAAGTTCAAACTTGAGGAAAAGATTGTTGAGATGTCAAGTGTGAGTAAAAATCTGATGTTGGAAAGAGATGGAACTATCAAAAGACATATAAGTGGAAAAGATCCATAAACCTAATGCCTTAAGGTTTTAAGTGGTAGTGTAGTGTGAAAGCCCATGAATATGTCCCTCACTAGGCCGATATTGAAGATTTCCGATGTAAGTGGGCTCTCTAGATCCAACAATTTAAACAAGTAAGAAAGGAGATTTAAGGTTTAAAAACTTTAATCAATATTAAAATGTTATAAAATCGGATAAAAATTAAATAAAATTAAAGAATTTAAAAAATGATTGAAAAAATTATCCTTGTTTATCGATAAATTTAAAGTTTAATTGAAAAATATATTATTAAATAAAAATTAATTGGATTATTTTAATTTATAAAAATTGATGAGTTTACAAAAAAATTGATTAATTAATAAATTGATAAAATTTTAACAACAAAAATTATTAAATTAAATCAAACCAAAAATTGAAATTTGAACTAAAAAATTGGTAGGTGCAAAGTTTTCAATGTTAAACTGGTTGAACCAGTTCAGTTTTTAAAATATTAATCTTTCAATCTTTTCTCAATGAGATACATAATTTTAATTTCCTACAACTATCATTTAATCCATTTTATTATTAATAACTAATTTGTTTTGAAAAATATTCACGATCAATAAAACTAGTTTTAACCTAAAAATGGCATTTTCATTGACAGATATACAGGTAAAATAAATTCTGAAAAATTTCCTGCAATTTACTACACTTATCTTTAATGGAACAAGCCATCATCGTCTCGTCAGGGAAGCATCAGCATTTATACGCATCATTATCAGTCACCTCTTTTCTTAAGGATGAGTTAAGAATTCATTTCAGTCAAAATTGTAAACTGAAGCCAGGGCCGAGCTGACCACTTTCAGGCAGGAAAAGACTTTCCAGGATTTCCACCAACCATACCACCTATTTAAACAAAAAAGGTTTTTAGCATACCTTCAAAATTCCAACAAAACGTTGAAAATAAGTACATAAAACTATAATGTTTAATGCATCCATGTCAAGTGAATATGGAAGGTATCTATGATTTGATAATGTTCAACAAACGAATTAATATAGATTTGATTCCTACACAGCGCAGGAAGTAGCTATGAAATATTCAACTTAAGGTTGTGCTTTGTTATCTAACAACAGATAGTGGACGACCTATTAAGGTAAAGAGTTTTCTTCTACATCGTAGCTTTTTGACATTCATTTCCCTTTTCACATCCAAATTCAGATTATTCTGCAGAGCAGAGGAAACGGTCTAGCCGCTTGCAGAACAGTTTAACTAGACTTGGATTATCGTTACGGCTCTTCGCACACGAGTTTACTTAACATCTAATATGTACTTGCTGTTGGGTTTACAAGTTCTACATGTTGCTAGTACGTAGTGTGTTATAAACCTTGTAGAGAAAATGATTACAGGAGCTTTTTCTTATAACGCACGAAAGCATAAATATTTAGCCATGTTCCACCAACAGATAACGTTAGATGAATATTCAAGTTCATCTGGTATTCTTAACTCAATCTTTCCTGCAAAGATCAGTCGCGTTTCATTCATAGGTGAATTGGTCAATTGGTTTAAACCCATTTTTATATAATAAATGCACACATTCAACGTAAGTAAACATGGACTACAAGAGAAGGCTGTGAGAACTGGAGGGCTTCCAATTTTCGTTGCACACCAACCCAAGTCGAGAAAAAGACCGATTCGGCTACATTGCACTGTTCTTTTTCCATCACTTCCTCTCCTATATATACATGACAACTCGACCATTCGTTATCAACCATCTAAACTCCCTGTCGCAAGTTTCATCATCTCAATTCCAAACTTCCAGGTCTTGTGAAAGCTTTTCATGACGGGAAAGATGGGCTTAACATGTGCACAAGTTATGGTTCTGCTACTTGGTGCTTCGTTGATGACCACTAGCATGGCTAACCCGCAGTGGCAGTATGGATCTAACTACAGTGACTGGGGCAATAGACATGGCTCCAGTCCTCCAAGGAAGATCATCGTTGGTGGGAATAACAACTGGCAGTTTGGCTTTAACTACGTTGGCTGGTCCTTCAACAACGGTCCCTTTTATGTAAACGATACTCTAGGTGAGCCATGTAGACAGTACTCTGTTTTTATTGTAGGAAACCTTTGTCTATACTACATGGTCCTTGTTAAATGTGAATTGTATGTTTCATCTTCATTAGATAAGGTAGCTGATGAGATGTTCATTTTGCAGTGTTCAAGTATGATCCACCAAGTGAGAACAACACACATCCTCATAACGTTTACTTGCTGCCGAATATGTGGAGCTTCTGGAGGTGCGACCTGAGGAGAGCCAAGATGATTGCTAACACCACACAAGGGTCTGGAGATGGGTTTGAGTTCGTGCTCAAAAGGTTCCAGCCCTACTACTTCGCTTGCGGAGCAAGCAATGGATTCCATTGTAACAATGGCACAATGAAGTTCTTTGTTATGCCAATGCTTCGTCGCTGGAACTACTAGACAGGGACAGACCAACATTGACCTTTCTGCTCATAATTGTCTGGCCAATGCAATAATATCTCTCGGTGTCTTTTTTTTTTTTTTTTGCTTTAAGGTGTCTATTTTGTTTTGTTTTTTCTTTTCCTCTTTTGATACACAGTGGTTATGAATTCTAATCACAGAATTATATTAGTCAGTTGGCCATTGATGTTCTGCAGAAAGATTACTGTCATTGTCAATCTTTTGCCTTCCCATACTGTAATGCTACTCCATGATGGCTATATATAATGTTCTTAGAATCTTTGTTTATAGATTTATGTTCTTGGATCAAGCTTTCATTGTCCAATTCTCCCCTTTCAGGTTATGCTTTAAATAGGTAAACTACATCTGATTAATACGAAGTTGCTTCAGATTTTCTTTTCATACCAACCAAAGTAATAGCTATGTGTCTATAAGAAAGGAAAGATACTAAACTCCAAACATACATCACGAGGTGGCTTGACATGTACCAAAAGACAATCCAAAATTGATATATCTTCCGCATGATTCGCTAATACACACATATTGTCAATACAGGGCTATTACTTGCTCACTAAACCCTCTGCAATTCTGTTTTCTGCTTTTCCAGTTGATCAGTCAACTCCTTTGTCCAACCTTGGATCGATCTCTCTTGTTTCTTGACTATCTCATCCATTTTTTCCAATTCTTCTTCCATAACAGCAATCTCCTGTAAAAATGCAACCAACAATGCTTTATTAGGTCAAGTGACAGAAACAGAAAGCAAAGTAGCACTGTGAAATCTCTTTCAGCTAGATTTTTTTTTTTTGAGAGTTAAAAAGCAATTTATATTAACAAAAATAAGCTATGTACACAATCCTCAACGAGGATCTCACAACCACAAATTACACAACTCTTTCAGCTAGAATTGTTAACCCCTTTTAGAGTTTCAACTGCAGTTGGTCGCCTGTGGCGCTGTAGACCAATAAAATAGAGTTGAAGCTTCTTGGCAGCTTCCATGAAGTCCCTAGCATGCCTTTCAACATCAACTGGAACAATTACAAATTGTAGATCATTTCAGTATGAGATAGATTTGTTTCACTCACTGTTTTGTTAGCTAAAACAAAAAGTTAAGATCAGGAATTACATAATCACATAGACCAGTATAACCGAACGAATAACATGGATTTTCCATTAGCCAGATCTTCAACAATGAAAATGACCAAACATTGTTGAAAGGAAACATCTTAATGTCCAAATATACAACTCTGAAGCACATAACAGACGTTACAGTATCACGTGCAAAGGTAGACGTTTCACTTGCCGAAACAATATGAAGTATCTGTTTCTTCATGTACCGATATTTTCGCCGAGATCCCCATAAATGTCTGTTCTACATACATCGTGCTTGCTTAAGGTTTAGAACTGACCATTTTCACAGTGGCATGTTTTCAGATGAAAGACAGGAAAACCATGGGAAAACAGTGATTGATAAGTAACATGAAAACTGTCTATGATCACATCCTGATACTGAAGCACTGGAATTCTAAATAAACCATTCACCAGAACATTAGCAAAACTAGCAACCAAGACCTACCAGAAGATTAGGTTACAAGGACTATCACAGAGTATATACTACAAGAAAAACCCAAACAAACCGTGAAAAGAATTATTAAACTATCTAAAAATATCTTGAGATCATATTATTATCGTCTTCTTAGTTCAATCTATTGAAAAAGTAATAATCTCTGAAAAACTTTACAAATTAATATCTCAAGAAAAATCCTGAAGAATAACCTTTTCTAAAGGTGCAAGTCTGAAATTAATCAAATGTGCTGATGAACATCAAAAACTCAAATGTCAGTAATTAGCTAACAATGCAATTGAATGACAATTATGTCCAACTAACTTGCACTTAAAAATGATGAATAAGTATAAAGTTTCATATACACAAAGGTATCTTTGTAATCATAATCTTAACATATGGAAACATCTACAATGACTTGCAGTGCTCTCCTACAGCCTCTTATTATATATGCTCTACATCCACAAACAGAAACTAATCCATCCACATGAATCACTTCTTCTGGCAGAGCCCAAGCACATCATATCAATCCATCCAGTTATCCAGAGTTTAGTTCTATAGGTTTTTCTATATTTTCCAAGTTTTTTCCTTCAAGCATCATAAGCAAATATACAGAAAGAGTTCAATAAACACCTAATTCAACTTAAAATACACTTGAATAACACATAAGAAGACATAGGAAAACAGAATAATGAGGCCAAACGTGCAATCCTAGTATTCCACGCCTGCATATTTTAGGCTAAGTTGGTGTTTCTTATTTAAGACCGAAGTTAACATTATTGCATAGATTGGCCTAATTAAACACGAAAGAGAACTATGAGGAATTATTTTCTCATTCTTAATTGTAAGAGGCCAATTAACTAATAAAAACTATGAGAAATTTGTTTGATATTTAACTCTTTATGTACTGTATTAGAAACAAAGTCTTTCTTCCTCCTCCATGATATGAAGCACAAGACTAAAGATGTTGGGAGTGAATTAAGAGATTAATGCAAATTTTGAACAATTTTATCGTTATTGAATAAATGAAAATATCAAATAAACTTATCAGATTTATTCCCTTCATTAATGAAATATAACAAACATCTAATAAAAATCATAAACCAAATATAGTTTTTTTTTATGTTAATAATACGATAACAAGAAATGAGCAGCAAACTAACTCTGGTGTGAAGGGTGTGGAGAGCGATCAATGGCTTGGAGCTCTCGGGCAGGCAAACATGGAAGCAAAGAGGCCTCCAATGCCATCACACACCCGAACATGTCTTCCTTTGCCGACGGCTGTTGTTCTTGCGACGGTGACCTCAGCTGTGGGGGGTCTAATTGCTGCAGCTGTGGCTGCTGATCCAGCCCTTGTCTCTCCGCCATGTTAATAGACGAAAGATTGTGCAGAAAATAAGCAAAGTTCGTTGCTTTCGTAAAATCTTCACAAGAAAGAAGCAAAGATTTGAACTTATGGCCCAGTGGGCTAGTTTTGTGAAAAGTTTGCCTTTCAACTATACGGGATTAAAAGACTGAACTTGTTGGCCCAGAGATCTACTCTTGTGGGTCGTCTTGGAGCTTTTTTGGGTGAAAAGAATAAACTTTTAGGTAAAACCTGGAGAGAACGAGAAGGGAGAAAATGTGAAGATGAGTGTGTTCGGAGGAGACAGTTGGGCAAGAGAAGCACAATACAGGAAAAGAAGAGTGGAAGACGTATTGATCGAAGCAATCGATGATGGGTTTTCTTACAAGAAACTCTCCAATGGAAAATTCACATGTCTTGTCTGCCCTCACAATCCTGTTCTTGATTCTCCTATCATGCTCAGTGTAAGCTTGTCGTCCTCTATTGTCTTCCCTTTTAATTCCTTGTAATCTTCTTTCTGCAGGACTATAGTTTTGTATTCTAGATAATATTAAGGCATTACGTGAGTTCTTCAGGCTAAGATATTATCTGGTTTAGTACTTTTAAGCTGGATTTGAAAGATGGTTTCTTTCTTAGAGTTTTCCCTTGAACTTCTGTGGTCAATGATATCTGTTTTCATCACATAATGTATTGACAGTTATATGGATTCTTGTTATTGGGGTATTTAATTTTGCTGTTCTGAGAGCCAATTAGTATCTTTGTTCTCAGATGCAGAGCCGCCTTCTCCTAAACTGTTTGAATGTTTGTTAAAATGCTGCCTTTGCAGATGCACAGGAAAGGATCACGCCACTTAGCTGCAGAATCCAGGCTAAAGGAAAGAGAGTTGACTAGGCAAAATGAGATAAGTAAGAGACTAGCCTTATCAGACTCTCCTGGTGGCTCTAACAATTCTGGTAATTCCAGCAAAATTCAGTTACCAAGCAAACCACTAATTAACCATACACAAAAGGCTGCTTCCGAGGCTCTATGTAAGAAACTCCCCCGGGAGAGTTCTGAGAGCCAGAAGTTTGATGCTAAATCAAGTCAGGTGCATGTCAAGAATGCAACAATTATTCCTAGAGTAATTAGTTCATATCCTGCAACTCAAGCATCAAGTGTGTCCCATACACCTGAAGAATTGGATTTCCGGGCACGTCGAGAGAGAGAACTCAAATTTATTGAAGCAGGCTGGAAGCGAGATTGCCATGGAAGATGGTTTAAGGATGAAAATGTGATCTGCTTTTCAGAATGATTACTTTTATCGACTTTTGACATTTTCTCTGCCATCTTTAGCTACTGCTTCTACATCTTGGTTTTTGCTGTCAATTGAAAACTTAAGCAACTTAGCTGCTCAACAAAGGCATTGGAATGCATTTTAGAACTATTCCTTTATTTTTGAGTGTATCCGTTTGTACCTAAAACCGCTTATAATTGTATGCAGGTTGAATTTGACTCGGATGAAGAGGATCCTAATGTTTGTCTGGGTTAAACATCAGAAGAAGCATTAGTTTTGAGACTTGTAGCAGTAGCAGGCAGGCATTGATATGATGAACGATTGTTGCTACAATTTATGGTGCTTTTCGTTTCTTATTCTCGAGAAATGTGGCTAGTTGTGTTCTTTGCAATGAAACTGGAGATGGGCACTTGATTAATCTAGCGCTGGATTCAGCAATTGATGGATCAACTGAGTCAAACCTTTTCAGAATGGCTTTACCTGCATGTACCTTCAGGAAGATCCAGGATTAAGAAATTGGCACCTTATTGCACTAAACGGTGAACCCCATTTTCTTGCTGGACTATGGATTTTGGAACTTGGGCTTTACATTTTCTGATGGACATGATTTTCTGAAACCCAAGATGCAATAGTTAGAAGTTGCCTATACCGATTGCAACCTTCAAGAAAGAAAGTAAACAGTGACCTTGCTTGGCATGTAACTCTAATACTGCCTTAGAGAGCAGAGCTACCACGATTCCCCTTAACCTATTTAAGTAATGCTGACCGTTCAATTTTTGTGAATCCTATTTATTGAATGGATGAATTGATATGAGTCAAATAGGCACAAAGTAATGAGAACAAATAATCTATTCCAACTACCACTGCTCTGTGATATCAATTGGTGTCAAACCACGCTTGCTTCCATATTCGGTACTCATCATTGCAACCAGAACATGTGCTGAGTTCGTTTACTCAAAAAATTTAGGCCTAATAGATCCTTTTTTTAAGTATTATCCTTCGGCACTTGGTCCAGACACAACATTTACATCGGCTTGTCAACTAAGTAAATCCGGTAAGCTTGCAGTTGGAAAACTGTGTTATTTACAGTAATTGTAAGTTATTTGCCGCAATAAAGGTTGCGCCGCAATGGAGCTCTCTTCTAAAGAGAAGTAAAGATAAGGCAAGAGAATAAAAAAGGTACGCGTAAACTGATGCAATAAGCGTATAGATGTTAATTATGCTGCTAGGTTAAATACGCTAAAATTCATAGTTCAGGGCGTGATCAATGTGACATGTAACCTTACTAGACACCAGTATTTGGTATGAAATCTGTAAAAGAATCTTACTCTTAAGCATTTTCCATTAATATAAGTTCAGTTATAAATAAAACACAGTTACTTTCTATTATATACACAAATAATTTAATGCATGAACTCTTAACAAATGTTTAACAGATTCATAGGTTTCCTGCAAAGTGATAGAATTCTGCGTCTACATAGCTTGCATTCACCAATAACTTTGCTCTGAATTAAGGAAGGAAGAATACACAAGCTATCAAGACATCAACATCTGAACACAGTACTAACTACAAACTGACAACAGCTAGGTATGGCCATTCCCTAATTGCAGGATTACAATTTCGAGTTAGCTTGCCCCATTCAATAAAGAAGATACGCTACACGTGAAGTTTACAAATTTGTGAATCCAATATTATCTATGTAGTAGTTGAATAACAATCCAAAAGTAAACCCACAAATAACCTAAACAAGTTAGAGTTGCCATGAAGTTTTAATATTGCAGAATGCATCTACCTTGAAGAAAGCCTTTGATGCAAATCATCAGCAAGTGCCTGCCTTAAACTGTCCCCTGAAAAATGCAGCGACTTCTCATTCTCAAGAACTCTTGCTGGGGCTCCACTCTCATCTGGCTCCTTCCAGATATCAGGCTCTGGTTCCCTAGCAATCTGGCACAAATTATGCAACACACAACAAGCCACAATTGTCTGGGGAGCATGATTAAGACCCACATTTAGATCCTGCAAAATCTTCCACCTCGCCTTCAACAACCCAATAGCCTCCACAACAACAGATCTCCCCTTCATCAACATCCCGTCAAACAGGTTCTGTGCTGGAGTTCCTGTTCCATTTGGTGAAAAGGGTGTCATCAGAAATGACAACAAAGGATAACACCAATCTCCAACAATAAACGGCCTCACATGGTGACCCCTAACATAGATAACCTTATCCCACACAACATCCCCCGAAATAAGCCTATGATACAACAAGCTATCCCTCAAATGCGCAGCATCATCACTGCTCCCAAGAGCCTTAACACAAACGTCCCAAAAAACCTTCTTGTGATCAGCTACAACCTGCAACAAAATTGAATCATATCCATATCTACACCGATGCAAGTTTCCACCACCATGATCACTCCTAACACTATGCAACTTCACAGCACTGCCATCAATGGCTCCACACATGTTAGGCAAAGAAGTCAACTCCTCGAAAGCTTGAGTAGCCTCAATCAACCTACGCCTACTAACAGGAATCTTAATAAATTCCGAATAAAGCTTAGTGGCCAACAATCGAGTAACCATATTAGTGATCTTAGAAATCAAGTAAGGCTCAAGAGCGTACTTAGCCGACATCGTTTTGGCAGAGTACCCATGAGCAAGCCTCGACAAGACCATCGCCACCGCGTAGTCAGACGGCAAAGAGAGGTTAGACGCAGCTATGTGAGGCTTAAGCTTATCAACCACAGTCGTGAACACGGGATACGACAAGCCGTACAAGGACCTCCACTGCGCATCCCTCAGAGGAGCCTCCAGTGACCATATGTGCTCGGTGGAGAGGGCCCGGAAAGCGGCCACAGAGTACGCAGAGGTCTCCGATGTCCTCTCCGGCGGGACGCGGTTGGTATTGTTGTTAGAGTTTCCGCCGCCGCCGTCGGCAGCGGCTCGCTGCTTGGAGTGCAACTTGGATGAGGCGAGGAAGGACAGGAGAGAAGCAAGGGTAAAAAAGAGGAGAGGCGCTGCAGAGGAAGTGGCGGAGAGGAGTGAGGCCGGCGACTGCGAGGAGAGGGAAGGGGAGGCTGCGGATGTGGATGAGGAGGAAAGAAGGGAGGTGGCGGGGTCCATGGAATTCTGGAGGTGTATGAGGTTGGAGAGCATCAACAAGAAGGATTCGTCCATTGTTGAGGTTCAATTCGGGGATTTTAGGCTTTTCCAGGAAATGAAATTCCGAGAATTAGGGTTTTGAAGGGTAATGGGGATGCACCCTTCTCTCACGGTGGCCTTGCGAGCTCCGGTGGAAGCGAACGATGCGATTTTAGTACAACTAACTAATTAGTTATATTTAGGAAATAATTGAATAAAATCAAATATTTTAAATTTAAAATCAAACCTAAAAATTTGATATTTACTTTATAAATTTT
>JAOSBN010000178.1:44191682-44204731 GCA_027563595.1 Erythroxylum suave | reverse complement strand
GATATTTCATTTCCAATCATGGAGGGATTGCACTTCACAAAAGACAAGATTAACAGCAGCTACATCAGCGGCTACAATTCACCTGCAGTGCTAGTCTAAGCTGTGTTCTGCACAAAATGGGTACGGAGAAATGTTTCCAGGTCTGCTTACAGGGTTAACATCTTTTATATCATTTTAGGGTTCAGTTCCTACATAGTTTTACGTCTAAAATGATTGCTTATAGGATTTAGACCTTTTGTATCATTTAATTTGTCCTAATTCTTTCCGAAATAATATCATTTTATATATAAATAAATCTAAAACGATATTATTTTAGAATAAAAATAGAGATGAAACAAGTTAAGTCATATAAGGGATTTGATCCTTACTTATAGTCTGTCTTTTTGCTTTCTTAGGACAATTTCTGAAATTTCTTTTGCCCATATCTCCATTACAGGAGTTTTAAAGAGAGAGTTTCTTGTTAAGCCAGTTCAGCGATTTCAGGGCCCTATCTCTGATCTATACGATGGTATTGTCAATTGAAATGGAGTTTTATGAAAAAATGCAGGAGCTTAGCAAGTTTTAACCGACCAAACTAAAGTAACCACAGATATAATGACAGCGAAAGTTCATGATTTGTTTTCTGTGGTCGAATTACTGAATGAATAGGATCAATTTCCGCCACTTAAGAAGACCTTTAAAGCGGAGATTAAAAGTAGTTCCAAGTTATTGTTACAATCCTAACACAAACATGGTTGGGTCTTGATTCGGTTAGCCTTGCCCACCAAAATATGCCCCATTCCATTGATTACTTGATCCCCTCTTCTCCACTGTCAAGATATCAAATCAAAGCAAGGCATTCAATGATAGAGGAAAGCATAACAACATTACATTTACATGTCCAGAGCAAAAGCAATTGGAAAGCCACTTCAGGATTTGGTCACAGATGCATTAAGTAGTTCCATCCAAGCTCCAAAATGGATGATAAATAAAGCGCAGTAACAATATAATGGGTTTAATACTATCAGCAGTACAAAGTGCTGTAGTCATATGCCATCATCAAATGTAAAATGTAAGGCATGTTAGGCAATTTGACAAGGAAAGAGTAGGGCATTACAGGACATGCTTTTCTTTTCTTTTCTTTTTAATTACAAAGGAGGCAAATATAAAACTATCTTATCGCAGTGATATGTGATATAAAACTCCCGTCTGGTCTTGTCAGAGATGCTCCTTAGTGACTAGTGGAGGCTCCTGTAGAATATAGAGTCTTGGCCATGAATGGAATGCCAACTTGGCTAGACTGTCAGCACTTTTATTTCCCTTTTGATGGACGTGACGAATCTGGACATGCTTTTCTAACATAACAGTACCGGGATTACCTAGACACATTTACTTGCTTGTTTGCAGGACAACGACCCCAGGAAAGGCGAACCATTTGCTTGCCTATTACAATTTCATTTTAGTTCTGCAGTGTATCCTCAACATTCTTTCTGTAAAAACTGTTCAATATGGTGCCATATATAATCACTAAGGTCTGAAAACAAGATCTTGGAACGTTATATAGAGATGTTGATTTCTCAGCAGTTGTTAGTTATAACAAAACATGATGTGGAAGTGATATTGGTATGTATTAGAAAATTGCACAAAACCCCATCCTGTTCCAACTAGTATTTTCACTTAAACAACAAAATTGGGAGAAAGGCAACTTCAGATCCTCGTTATTGACAACAGAATCAATCCCTTCCCACAAATATCTACCAGATTATGTGAATGAGGCAACTGGATTGAACAAAGCCGATCCAACAAGGGAGAGTCTAACTTACTGTTGTATTATTAGAGTCACCATCACCATGGGAGCCTTGGTGTTGGAAACTAAACTTGGTTTAATACACGCTTTTTGATTATGAGTTGTATTTGACGTAGTCAAAATACCAAGCCAAATTATCTTAGAACTCCTTTGGATAGCTTCATTGAGGCTAGTATTATAGTCGGTTATTACCGACTCCACTTCCCTATAAATGTCGCCTTTAGGCCATTACATATGTATTGTACAAAATCAAAGGACAAGTGAGTGAAAAAGAAAGGTTGTGTAGTGTGTGGAAGCATTGTAAGGTTCCTAACTCCAACGAGTTGTGTAGTGAGAAGTTTTCATAAAGTGAGTGTGGATTTTATTAAAAAAGTTTATTTCTAGGCGATCTAATTGCCGACATTTGGTATCAGAGCTCAGTTAAAGTACTCAATTAGATTAAGATGGCTTTGAGTTCAACAATTGAAGTTCAACAAGTTCAACCAATGCAATTATCTATTTTCAAGTTTGATAGCAAAAACAATTATGCGTTGTGGAAATATTTGATTGAGTTATATTTGAGAAGCAATAGATATGGTGAAATTTTAGAGAAAGGCTTAGTAGAAAAAAAAACTGTTGACAGTAAAAAAAAATGGTTCGTGGTCGTTTATTAAATAAAAACCCTTGTTTTTAATTTGTCAATATGTTGAGTTGCCGATTCTTGAAAAAATATTCCATGCTAAAACAATAAGGGAGACTTGGAATATTATGCTCAAAACGTATAAAGGAGTGGACATAGTTAAATGAACAAGACTACAGGATTTGAAAAGGCAATACGAGTTGATGGAGCAAGGCACAGATGAAAGTATTTGTGATTGTTTTTCACGAATGGAAAAAGTGAATAATGAGATGAAAAATAATGGTCATGAAATTACGAAGAAAGATATCATGGAGAAGATCATACACATGTTGACAAGTCTATTTGATTATATTATCAAAGCCATTGAAGAGTCTAAAGGTTTGGAGTCCACGACTCTCAATGATTTACAAGACTTATTAGTCCTGCGAAATGCATATGAATGAAAAATCACCAAACACAATGGAGCAAGTTCTAAATGCCCAAGTAAATTTGAGAAATAAGAAAGAAACCGCAATAGGCAAAACAAAACGTACTTAAAGAAGTTCAAATTTCATATGCAAAGGAGGCAAAAATTTCAGAACCAATTTGTAACACCCCTTATACATTACCTACAACCATCCACATATAAGGCAATTGATTTCCTGTACATATATTCATGACATGTATTTCGATTCAATGCTATACATATACATATTACAAAACTCCCCAATGTTTAACATTATCATTTAACAGTAGTAAAACATTTTTACATTTACATAGTAATTCAAAAGAAAACATACAATTTCCTTTAACCATTACATATACAGTCATCTTTAACTAAAAACACCTTCCATAAGTATTTTTCTTTTATCTGTTGGCTTTAGTTCCTGCAAATGTTTTCTGTACCTCACTCCTATGACTTGGACCTGCATGGAGTAATACCTGTGCTAAGCTTAAAAGCTTAGTGGGGAAACACTTAGTTTGGATGATTACTCATAGCGGTCATCCACCAAGCACATACATTCATGAACATTGCACAAATATAGATAATGATAGCTTACTTAATCAAATAAATAATGCATACAGGCTTCAATATTTTTTTTTCATATACCATAAATTCACCTTCAAAACTTAAACATTGATATTCAACACTCAATGATATAAATTATCAATACAAATGCAAATGCTCATTCATGGACCGATTATTTATGTTGTCGTACTATATTTATTATTTACATCTCTTTACTTTACTTTCTGTGTTATGCCTGCACATTTTCTGTGGGTATGGATAACGGGTGTCATAGATATCCGAAGATATCAAACTGTGGATACTTGAAGGTATCGAACTGTGGAAACCCTATAACGCCCCAACTATCATAGCGTATATCCTCAAACGTACTGACATTATTCGAGAACAAACTTTACGAGAGTGGCATGTTACGATAGTCAATCAAACTTATTACAAATTTTTTTTTACACATCACACGCATGTTCAAAAAACCAATAATTATTTTCAGCCCATTTATTTCATAAATATCGCCAGTCACAAACACGCATTTTAAACGAACTAGTAATCATTTTGGTCTGTTTCATTTGTAAACACATTTTAAGCAAATCAATGTTCAATTTAAACCATTTCATTTACAAAACACTTCTAGTCATAAAATCATTATACAATAGAATTATTCACTCACACATTGTACAATAGTTGTGAAATACATTCTTTAATACAAAATGATGGAACATATGCAGGTGCAAATTGATCCCGACCCTTAGCTCATATCTGAATTCAGTGGCTATACTCCAATTTGTCTAACTGGATATCTCCTCTGAGCCTGAAAGATAGCATTGCAATTTTGGTAAGTTTTGCGAGCTTAGTGAGTAAACCATCCTCGACGGGCTCACTTATATAAAACACAATGGCAATTCACATATTTAGATTCATAAACAATTCACATATTCAGATTCATAAACAATTCACAAATTCATATTCACAAACAATTCATATATTTAGATATTGCACATCATTTCACATTTTAGTTTCGTAACAGTTCATATAACTCATTTCAATCATTCATTTAATACACATCAATTTATATAGATGCAATGTGCATGTGACTCACTTTCAGTTGTTACTTTGTTGTGACCGAGTGCCTTTTAACTGTCTCGTATCTATTGTGAATACCAAGCTCATTGATAACTATCCCGTATCCATTGGGAATACTGGGCTCATTATACACAGTGAGCTTGTGGCTCTTTACACATTCTGAGCTTTAAGTTTTTTTTTTCTGTGGATACTCCAGTCACAATTACCTTTATTTGATCACGCATAGCATGTAATGAAATGCATCAATTATCACATTATATGCAATCATTCACTTTTATTTATCATGTGCAATTGCTTTCACATTTCAATTTCATCAGACCCAAGTCTAACATTCAACAATCATGTGAGTACACGTATTTCTTTTTCATTCACATTCGATGAGCACTTCCAATGTTAATCTCATTCATCAAATGCCTTGGACTATCAATGTCCGGAATCAACATATTCACATCAATAATAGTTTAATACAAAAATTTAAACAAAACAATCAATCAATGTGAGATCATCTAGGTTGACTCACAATATGCTTCAGATTAACATTAGCCTTTATGATCCGGAAACGT
Organism: Erythroxylum suave; assembly: GCA_027563595.1. Taxonomy (NCBI): domain Eukaryota; kingdom Viridiplantae; phylum Streptophyta; class Magnoliopsida; order Malpighiales; family Erythroxylaceae; genus Erythroxylum; species Erythroxylum suave. The sequence goes on along the minus strand of JAOSBN010000178.1, from coordinate 44,199,677 downwards.
CTGGACGATGATGTTCAATCTTGTGTATCTATGTTCAAGCAATACACATGTTGCATACACACTACTAATTTAATCAATCACACAAGTATCAATCATACACATATGTATATGTGTTATGTACAATGCATGCTTAATTTTACTATTTCGGGTATCTATCCTTTATCATGTCTCTTGATCATTCAAACATCATCATTTGTATGTGTCTAACTTGCACTTAGGTTCATAGCTCAAGTATACCTGATTATTTTAAACTCATTAATCCATCATTCACCAATATTAGTCTAGCATTATATGATCACATAATTTCCAAGTTCTCATTCATTCATACTTAATACACATTACTCATTTCCTTGGAATCACATTAGCTTTTATAAGTTCACTTTCATTTCTATAATCTCTCTAAATTTCCAGATTTTATTTCATTGATATTAACCATCCATACTTAGGTTATAACCTTAATTATCACCTTAAACATGTCAAACGTTTAATAACCTAATCAAGCATAATACTAGGTTCATTTCAAGCCTCATTCAAGCCTAAATGTATCGTAGGAAAGTACCTTATCATTTGTTGTCCAAACCTTACTTAAAGAAGAAGAATTCACATTTATGGCCATTCCCACAATCGTGGGTTTAGCCACCAGAAAGTTTCCAGCAATTTCTTGCATTCCTACGATCGTGGGTTATGTAAATCTGAAAATTTTTGTCATCTTCCTCTAATTTTCTAGATTTTTTTAACTCTTATATGTTACAAGCAAACCATCTTACGCTCAATTTATCATTTCTACTTCATTTCCCCTTCATTCTCACCTCATTTATAACTCAAAAAACATTCCTGAAACACATCATAAATCATTGTTCATCTTATATACAAAAATAGGACATCCAATTATCCATACGTTCATAAATGCTTCAGCACACATTCAACTTCATTATCAACTTCACTTTATCTCTAAACTATCATCTTGTTTCTTCTCTTTTCAAGACACTATACTTGCCTTTTCTTTAACTTCAAACTCACTCTAATTCATCTCTATATAACAAATTATAACTCACATTTCTCATATACCCAAAACAGAACATATTTAAATCATTCATTCATTCTCATTTCTACACTCATCCATTAACACAAAACAAGTCATATACACATCTCTTTATTCATCAATTATCAACTCTCATTCTAACAACAATTTCATTATTAATCATTTATAAAACAATCATAATCTATTGTTTATCATTATATGAAAACAGAACATCAATAAATATTCATGTCTTCATCAACAATCATCACTCTTCAGTTATCATTTTTACCATCAATCCATCACTATAACATTTGATAATCTATTACTCCTTATAAACACAAAAATATGACATGAATATGTCTGTTTATTGCTCCACAATATAGTAAAAATCAACTCCATTATCATTATCATTTAATTTAAAACTATCATCATATATGTTTATATTTCAACAACCAATGAAGATATCCATTCTCCATCCACGTTATATAAATTTTCAACATCATTTCTCCTATTAAACTATCCTAAAAAAATATGTCTATCAAGCAAGCCATGAAGAACAATATACTACTTACTTGATTAACTCAAAACTTCTTCAATCACCATGAAACCCTAGCTCCTTCGTGCATATATGATCATCATCATTTGAGGAGGAAAAGGTTAGGTTTTCTTTATAACAAATGATGAAAACAACAAGGGTATTAGAGAAACAAGTGAAAGAGTTAGGCAAGATTAATGTGGAGTGGATGAGAAGAGAATATCATGTTATGGAGAAGAAAAATGAAGAAAATGAAAAAAAGAGCATTTGGCAAAAGTGAGAAACAAATGAACAATGGTTTTGCAATTGAAAGTAACGAGAGTGAGGTGGTTGGCAAGTGGCATGACACTCGTCACTTGCCACATATCCTCCTCTTCTGGTTTCCAAGGGCTCCTCTTTAATATCTAGTCCAATTTGTCTCCAATTTCTAATCTAATTATCTCCTTATTTTTTATGATACTTTTCATTAAATCCTAATGCCACTTATCAATAATTTCTACTACCATATATCATTTATTTCTACTACTATAAATCAATTATTTTGCTACTTGACACTTTTCTTAGTCCAAAAATACCTATAATTATAAGAAATTTCCCAAAATTTCATCAAAAATTCTAAATTAATATTTATACTCACTAAATCAATTTTCAAGACATATCATTCACTGTTCACATCATAATCACATTAAAATCATTTATACCCCGGACTATATCAAATGAGTGCATAAACAGTCATTGTAATATGTAACAAAATCAAATTCGCGTGTGCGTGTATGCTACTATTATGCATAAGCATGAAATGCATTTCCAATTTTCTCAATTGTGATTCTCGTGTACAGCTATCTAAGGTTCCAACCTTTAGCATGGGAAAACGAGATACTACAAACCATATAGGCATACCTATTTATCTATAACCAAGACAATAGAGTAGGCACAGTAACATTTCCTTTAACCTTTTTCTTCACAATTCATATATTGACGAGTCAAATGATATACATTTCAAGCTATAAAATCTGTATCTACGTTCATACATGCAAGTCATAACTTACCAACATTAGAAGGGTATCAAAATCACACTTGTACATATATGAGCAATAAATATGCATATTAATCATTTATGTACATGTAAGCTTTCTTTAGCATGCAATATGTTCAATATTAAGTTTCAATGTTTAATCACCAAATTCAAATACATAGTAAGTCCTATTTCATTTATTTGTAGGTATTTGAAAGGTTTCATACACATTCAAAAAGGTTCAAACAAGATTTGATAAAAATAAAAAATGAAAACAATGCCACAGTTGTGACAGACACTCTCTCCATTCATACCACTACTTGTTCCTTAATATGTATATATAAGAAGTCAGAACTAGGTTTCGAGGTCTTCTAGACATACTTTTCTATATGTCTATATTTCTATAGCATTAACAATCAGACCATTTGGATTTCTAAATCATGAGATATAGGCAAAATATCATAAGATGCTCTAAAATAGAGGCAGCATCAAGCCACCTTTTTTGATCTCAAATTTAAAGGTTATAGAGTCAGAATTAGGTCAAAGTCCCTTCTAAAGATATTTAGCTCTATATCTTAGGTTTCATATTCAACTAAAATCACACAATTTGGAGCTCTATATGCTGAGTTATGACTCAAACAATGTGACTAACTCAAACGAACCTTAGACAGAATTCCACTATATGATACTCTCTTTTCATATACAACCAAGTTTATGCAAAGAAACACTAAAAAAACACCAAAGCAACATCACAGCAACAATTCCACATTCAAATGAATTTTTATATCCATTAAATCAAACACAAATATAGAAATCAACTAAGTGAAGTCTCAAACCTGAAAATTGACAAAGTAAGCCTTCTATTGCCTTTCCTTCCCTTCGTCTTAGGCTTTGCTTGACTCACCAACTAGAAACACCAAAAATATACCTCTCAATCCCACTTCCATCCTTATAATTTCATTCCTTCATAAGCAAATTAAGAAGAGATAAAGATGAAGAGAAAGTCCCTAACTTTTACCTTGATTTCCACCTAAGATTGACTTGATTTCTTACATGAAAAATGATGGGATGAAGAAGGTGAAATTGAGAGGAGAAAAATCTGAACTTGGAACCCTCAAAATGTTGTGCATCTCCCATCTCCATGTCCCAATTTCAGAACTTTCAAGACTCACACATATGCTTAATTCCTACTAGACACACATCCTTTATTATTATTGGTCACATATGTCTTAATCCGATTGGTCCACGTGTTAACTTTAGAAAAATTTCATATTGGTCCTTCTTCTTCCTTTACTTCCCACATTGGCCTACAATCATCATCACACCCAGTTGAATCCCGCACCAAAACGGGGTCTGGGGAGGTTCAATAGTACACAGCCGTACTCTTATAAAGTAGAGAGACTGTTTCTGGTAGACCCATAGACAAATGTGATATGAAGAGTTAAAAAAAATCTTCAAGTATGTGATGTAAGTTTAGAAAATAATAATAATAATAATATGACAAATAGGAATAATAATAATAATAATAATAATAATAATAATAATAATAATAATAATAATAAAGCTCGACGAGCTGTATATTCTAGTTTATAATAAGAGTAAAGAGGATCATATGCTACAATCTTATAAGTTAATATCATTAACCTATATGTTAAGTTTCTAATGGCATAAATTTCATGAAATTTGGTTAATTATATTGAGAGTTATACCTCAAACACTACAACCTATTTGAAAACAAGGAAAGTAGCTAGAATTCAACTTCAAAACAGAATTCAAAACTCTTAGAGGCAGAATCATATTTCAGTTCCTTCATGAAATTTTTAGATCTATATCTCTATTTTAATCTCCAATTGTAATTATCCAATTTGAAGGTCTATAGGCAAAGCTATGGCCAAATTACAAAAGTATGTTTAGTAGAACTATCCAAGCAGCAAGGTACACATCTCAAATCAACTAACTTCGGTCTTATCATGCAAGAGCAAAACAAAAACACATTTAATTTAACCAAAAAAATTCCATAAGCAAATTGGATACTTATTCTACTAATTCCCCTCACATCACATTCATAAATGCAAGAAACATATAAAAAATTCCTATACATATTTCACATCTAAATATGCATGTCCATGCCAAAACGAACAAATTACCCATTAACCTGTTTATTTTACGTTAAGTAATATAATGTCTCTTGCTAAGATGCACTTAATTCAACATTCACTTCTTAATACACCCTAGACATGCTATAATACTTCCAGGGTATATATTGGGGTGTTACACAATTTTAGACCAGGAGCAAGGGAGAGTGAATCTCCTCAAGATAAATCCAATATTCAATGTTACAAATGCAAAAGTTTGGTTACTATCAATCTGAGTGCAAGTCACATATTTAGTGTCATAATTGTAAAAAATATTTTTCACTATAATAAAGAATGTCATGCTAGAAGACAAGAACATAAAGATAATAAAGTTTGGGTCACTAAGAATAATAACCCGTAGACCTTGTCGATGGTTGTTTATGAAACTAGTATCAGTGACTACTATCAATGGTTGTTAGATTTGGGATGTAGAAATCATTTAAGTGGAAAAAAAGAAGTTTTTACCGAATTAGATAATTCATTTCATTCTTCAGTAAAGCTTGTCGATAGCTACCAAATTCTAGTTTTGGGAATAGGAAAGATTGCTATAAAATTGAAGAATGGGGCTTTAAATTATATTTCTGAGGTGTAATAGGCTCCTACTATTTACTAGAATCTATTAAGCATTGGACAACTATCATAAAAGGGTTATGATTTATACTTTAGTAAAGATATGCATTGTAACTGATTTAAAAAAGGACATGATTCTAAAGACGAGAATGACATCCAATTTTCTATTTCCAACATATCTTAATTATAAGACTAGTTCTTGCTGTAATATTAAGACTATTAATGATAATTGGCTATAACATATGTGAATTGGGTACTTAAATTTTGGAAGCATTAAGTTTCATACAAACAAAGAGTAGGTTTCAGGCTTGCTAAAGTTCTTGACTAGATTTATGAGTCAAGTGTAATGGGAAAAAAAACATAAAGATTCATTTCTTACAAAGCAGGCATGGAGAGCTAAACATCCACTAGAGCCCGTGCATTCAGATCTATGTTATATGGAGGTTCTATCAAATGGAGGTAACAAATACTTTATTACATTTATTGATGATTATAGTAGAAAGGCATGCGTTTATTTTTTGAAGTAGAAATTTGAGGCATATAAAGTACTTAAGAATTTTGTAGCGTATATTGAAAAACAAAGTGGTTAATCTTTCAAGACTTTGAGAACAGATAGAGGCATAAAATATATTGTTTGTAATGATTTCTTAAGAAAGTATAGAATTAAGTATCAGTTGACAGTTATGAACACGTGGCAAAAAAGAAAAATAATACTATTATAGTTATGGTAAGAAATATGTTATTTTGTAAGAAGTTAATTAAAAGTTTCTAGGTTGAGGTCTAGGTTTGTGCGGTCTATATTTTAAATAAGCGCTTGTGATAAAACTCCACAAGAAGCATAAAGTGGACAAAAGTCTAATCTTAGTCATCATATGTGCCTGATGAGTTGAGAAAGAAGCTATATGACAAGACATAAAAATGTTTATTTCTCAGTTACAATATGAAAACAAAAAGGTTATAAGCTTTATAATCCAAAGACTCAAAAAGTGATCATCAGTTGAGATGTTACTTTTAAAGAAGATGGAATATGAGATTGGTCAAAAAAAGAAAAGAAATCATTACCAATACCAATGTTCATAAACAATAAATTGGAAACGACTAATCAAATTGGAGAGTCATCTTCACCTCTAGTTCCTGAAGAGCCAATTTAAGTTGATCCCGAAGCGTCATCTCCTTCTACTTCACCTTCACTTAGGCACTCACAATGACAATGTCATCAACCCACTTATTTGAAAGATTATCAAGTAAGTGATGATGACAATGATGCTGAAGTTGTTGCCTATTATGCTTTCTTTGCAGATTGTGATCCAGTAATGTTCGAGGAAGGAGTGAATGATGGTCATTAGATTAAAGCAATGGATGAAGAAATATATGCCATAGAAAAGAATAAAACATGGGATTTAACCACTTTACCAAAAGGAAAGAAGCCTATTAGTGTCAAATGGGTATACAAGACAAATACAAGCCCAATGGAGAAGTGGACCGCTTTAAAGCAAGATTAGTTACAAAAGGATAGAAGCAAAAGTTAGGCATCAATTATTCTGAAGTATTTGCACCTGTTGCTAGATTGGGTATTATACGTTTGATCATTTCACTTGTCGCTCAAATTAATTAAAAGATTTATCAAATGGATGTCAATTTAGCTTTTTTGAATGGTGTACTTAAAGAAGAAGTATACATTGAGCAACCACCAAGATATGTAAAGCAAGGAGAAGAAGATAAGGTTTATTGGCTAAAGAAGGCATTGTATGGTCTTATACAAACACCTAAGGCATGGTATACTCGTATTGATACTTGTTTCATTGAAGGTTTTTATAAGTGTTCATATGAACATACTTTGTATATTAAGATCAACAAGGAAGGAGATATTGTTACGGTTTGTCTCTATGTAGATGATTTGAACTTTACTAGTAATACTTCAAGACTGTTGTTGGAATTCAAGAAGGATATGTTTGCTCACTTTGAGATGGCAGATATGAGATTAATATCATACTTTCTTAGTATCGAGGTAAGGCAAACAGATGAAGGCATGTTTATTTCACAACAAAATATATCCAAAAGATATTTTAAAGAAATTCGAGATGGATGTTGCAAACTAATTTTAACACTAGTTGAAGAAAGGATAAAGCTTGTGAAAGATGACAATGGCGATTTGGTTGATGCAACAAACTTTAGAAGAATTATTGGAAGTCTGAGGTATCTAATGACATCTTGGCCAAATATTATTTATGGAGTGAGAATTGTGAGCATATTTATGGATTCACCACAACAATCTCATTAGCAAACCACAAAACGAACTTTAAGACATATCAAAGGTATGATTGATGATGACATATTTTATTCAAATAATAAAAAATATGACTAGTTGGATATACAGATAGTGATTGAGCTAGTGATGATAAAAAGAGAAAAAGCACTTCAAGTTATGTCTTTCATTTTAGTTATAGATCATTTTCCTGGTCTTCAAAAAAAATAACAAGTAATTACTCTTTCAGTTGTAGAAGCGGAGTATATAGCAACAACTAATTGTGCTACTCAAACGATTTGGATACGGATGAAGCTTAACGAATTACAACACCAACAAGATGGTCCGATAACTTGCATTTTGTGCATGTTGATTGTTTGTGTTTTATGTTCTTTTTATAAGCTTTTGTGATATTTTGCTTGTGTTTTTATGGTAATTCGTGTCTTTGTATGTTCTAGGTGATGAAATACCAAA
>JAOSBN010000178.1:44169723-44191582 GCA_027563595.1 Erythroxylum suave | reverse complement strand
TTAACATTGCATGTAGTACAACGAGGGGCCTTATGTGAAAAACACACATAGTACAAGGGCCTTAAAATGTATTTGGCTAAAGGTTGTGTGGTGTGTGGAAGCATTGTAACGTTCCTAACTCCATCGACTTGGGTAGTGAAAAGTTTTAATAATGTGAATGTGTATTTTATTAAAACATTTTATTTCTAGGCAATCTAGTTGCCAACATTTGGTACCAGAGCTCGGCTAAAGTACTCAAGTAGATTAAGATGGCTTCAAGTTCAACAGTTGAAGTTCCATAAGTTCTACCAATGCAATTATCTATTTTCAAGTTTGATGGCAAAAACAATTATGAGTTGTGGAAATATTTGATTGAGTTATATGTGAGAAGCAATAGATATGGTGAAATTAAGGAGAAAGGCTTAGTAGAAAAAGAAAAACTGTTGGCGGTAAAAAAAAGAGGTTCGTGGCTGTTTATTAGATAAAAAAACCTTGTTTTTAATTTGTCAATATGTTGAGTTGCCGATTCTTGAAAAAATATTCCATGCTAAAACAACAAGGGAGAATTGGAATATTATGCTCAAAACGTATAAAGGAGTAGACATGGTTAAATGAACAAGACTACAAGATTTGGAAAGGCAATATGAGTTGATGGAGCAAGGCACAAATGAAAATATTCGTGATTGTTTTCACAAATGGAAAAATTGAATAATGAGATGAAAAATAATGGTCATGAAATTACGAAGAAAGATATCATGGAGAAGATCATACGCATGTTGACAAGTTTATTTGATTATATTATCACAGTCATTGAAGAGTCTAAAGGTTTGGAGTCCACGACTCTCAATGATTTACAAGACTTATTAGTCTTGCAAAAAGTGTATGAATGAAAATCACCAAACACAATAGAGCAAATTCTAAATGCCCAAGTAAATTTAAGAAATAAGAAGGCAACTGCAACAGGCAAAACAAAATATACTTAAAGAAGTTCAAATTTCATATGCAAAGGAGGCAAAAATTTTAGAACCAATTTGTAACACCCCTTGTACATTACCTACAACTATCCACACATAAGGTAACCAATTTCTTGTACATACATTCATGACATGTATTTCGGTTCAATGCTATATATATACATATCACAAAACTCCCCAATGCTTAACATTATCATTTAACAGTAGTAAAATATTTTTACATTTACATGGTAATTCAAAAGAAAGCATACAATTTCTTTTAATTACCATTACATGTACAATCATCTTTAACTAAAACACCTTTCATAAGTATTTTTGTTCTATCTGTTAACCTTGGATCCTGTAGATGTTTCCTGTACCTGACTCCTATAACTTGGACCTACACGGAATAACACCAGTACTAAGCTTGAAAGCTTAGTAGGAAAACACTTAGTTTGGATGATCACTCACAACAGTCATCTGCCAAGCATATATGTTCATGAACATCACACAAATATAAATAATGATAGCATACTTAATCAAATAAATAATGCAAACAAGCTTCAATATTTTTTTATATACCATAAATTCACCTTCAAAACTCAAACATTGATATGCAATGCTTAATGATACAAATTATCAATACAAATGCAAGTGCTCATTTATGTACCGATTATTTATGTTGTCATACTATATTTATTATTTACATCTCTTTGCTTTACTTTCTCTGTTAGGCCTGCACATTTTCTGTGGTGTGGATAACTATTGTTGTAGATATCCGAAAATATCAAACTGTGGATACTTGAAGGTATCGAACTATGGATACCCGAAGGTATCAAACTATGGATACCGGTCGTGTTAAACTGTAGCAGTTGCATTGTAACCCTATAGGCATGCCTATTTATCCATAACTAAGACAATAGACTAGGCACTATAACATTTCCTTTAACCATTTCCAATTTCACAATTCATATATTGACAAGTCAAATAATATACATTTCATGTCATAAAATCTGTGTCTATGTTTATACGTGTAAGTCATAACTTACCAACATTAGAAGGGTGTCAAAATCACACTTGTATAATCACATTATACATATATGAGTAATAAATATGCATAACAATCATTTGTGTACATGTAAGCTTTCTTTAGCATGCATGATGTTCAATATTAAGTTTCAATTTTTAATCACCCAATTCACACACATGTTAAGTCTTATTTCATTTATTTGTAGGTTTTTGAAAGGTTTCATACACATTAAAAAAGGTTTGGATAAGATTCGATAAAAATAGGAAATGAAAACAATGGCACAATCGTGACAGACACTCTCTGAATTCATATCACTACTTGTTCCTTAATATGCATATATAAAATGTTAGAACTGGGTTTTGAGGTCTTCTAGACATATTTTCCTCTATGTCTATAATTTCTGTAGCACCAATAATCAGACCATTTGAGTTTCTAAATCATAAGATATAGGCAAAATATCACAAGCTCCTCCAAAACAGGGGCAACATCAAATCGCCTTTTTCAATCTCAAATTTAAAGGTCATACAGCCAGAATTAGGTGAGAGTCCCTTCTAGAGATATTTAGCTCTATGTTTTAGGTTTCATATTCAACTAGAATCATACAATTTAAAGGTCTGTAGGCTGAGTTATTACTCACCCTAGATAGAATTCTAATACATGATACTCTCTTGTCATATACAACCAAGTTTATGTAAATTGACACTAAAATAACACCAAAGAAACACCCCAACAACAATTCCACATCAAGATAAATCTTTATGTCCATTAAATCATGCACAAATATGGAAATCAACTAAGTGAAGTCCCAAACTTGAAAAATTGACAAAGTAAGTCTTCTATTGCCTTTCCTTCCCTTTCTCTTTGGCTTTGCTTGACTCACCAATTGGAAACACCAAAAATATACCTCTCAATCCCATTTCCATCCTTACAATTTCATCCTTTCAAAAGAAAATTAAGACAAGATAAAGGTGAAGGAAAATCCCTAACTTTTACCTTTATTTCCACCTAAGTTTGGCTTGATTTCTTACATAAAAAATGATGGGATGAAGACGGTGAAATGGAGAGGAGAAAAATCTGAACTTGGAACCCCTAAAATGTCATGCATCTCCCATCTCCATATTCCCATTCCAGAACTTTCAAGATTCACACGTATACTTAATTCCTATTAGACATACATGCTTTATTATTATTGGTCACACATGCCTTATTTCAATTGGTCCATGTGCTAACTTTAGCAAAATTGCATATTGGTTCTTCTTCTTCCTTTACTTCCCATATTGGCCTACAATCCTATAAATTAATATCATTCCCCTATGTATTAAGTTTATAATGGCATAAATTTCATGAAATTTGGTTAATTATATTAGGAGTTATACCTCAAACACTATAGGCTGTTCGAAAATAAGGACAATAGCCAAAACTCAACTTTAAAACAAAATTCAAAACTCTTAGATGTAGAATCAGATTTTGGTTTCTTCATGAAATATTTAGATCTATGTCTCTATTTTAATCTTCAATAGAAATTATCCATTTTAAAGGTCTACAGGAAAAGATATGGCCAAATTATAGAAGTATGTTTAGTAGAACCTATCTAAATAGCGAAGTACAGATCCTAAATCAACTAACTTTGGTCTTATCATGCAAGAGCAACAAAAAAACACATTCAATTTAACCAAAAAAATTCCATAAGCAAATGGGATACTTATTCTACTAATTCCCCTCACATCACATTCATAAATGCAAGCAACATATCAAAAATTCTCGTACATATTTCACATCTCAGTATGTATGTCTATGCCAAAACGAACAAATTACCTATTAACCCATGTCTTTTACATTACGTACCATCATGTCTTTACTAAGATGCACTTAATTCATTATGTTCACTTCTTAATATACCCTAGACATGCTATAATACTTCCAACGTATATGTTGGGGCGTTACACAATTCTAAACCACGAGCAAGAAAGAATGAATCCTCAGGATAAATCTAATATTCAATGTTACAAGTGAAAAAAGTTTGGTCACTATCAATCTGAGTGCAAGTCACATATTTAGTGTCATGATTGTAAAAAATATTGCCAATATAATGAAGAATGTCGTGCTAGAAGATAAGAACATAAAGATAATCAAGTTGTAGTCATTGAGAATAATAACCCAGAGACCTTGTTGATGGTCGAGCAATAGTGACTACTGTCAATGGTTGTTAGATTCAGGTTACAACAATCATTTAAGTGGAAACAAATAATTTTTTTCCGAATTAGATGAATCATTTCATTCTTCAGTAAAGCTTGTCGATAGCTACTAGATTCCAGTTTTGGGAAGAGGCAAGATTGCTATAAAATTGAAGAATGGGTCTCTAAATTATATTTTGGAGGCGCACTATGGTCCTACCATTTACTAGAATCTATTAAGTATTGGACAACTATCAGAAAAGGGTTATGATTTATGCTCTAGTAAAGATATGCATCGTGAGTGATATAAAAAAAGGCATGATTTAAACATCTAATTGCCTATTTCCAACATATCTTAATTACAATACTACTTCTTGATGTAATACTATAACTATTAATGATAATTGGCTATGACATATGCGATTTAGGTTATTGAATTTTGGAAGCATTAAGTTTCTTACAAGCAAAGAGTGGGTTTTAGGCTTGCCAACCATTCAAGTTCTTGACCAAAATTTTGAGTCAAATGTAATGGGAAAAAAACAAAGATCCATTTCCGACAAAGCAGACATGGAGAGTCAAATGTCTACTAGAGCTCGTGCATTCAAATCTTTGTTATATGGAGGTTATATCAAATAGAGGTAACAAATAATTTATTACATTTATTGATGATTATAGTAGAACGATATTGGTTTATTTTTTGAAGTAGAAATCTGAGGCATATGAAATACTTAAGAATTTTGTAGCGTATATTGAAAAACAAAGTGATTAATCTTTCAATACTTTGAGAACAGACAGAGGCATAGAATATATTGTTTGAAATGATTTCTTAAGAAAGTATAGAATTAAGCATCAGTTGACAGCTAGGTACACTCCTTAACAAAATGGAGCTGCAGAAAAGAAAAACGAAACTATTATAGTTATAGTAAGAAATATGTTACTTTGTAAAAGGTTAACTAAAAGTTTCCAGGTAGAGGTCAAGGTTTGTGTGTTTTATATTTAAATAAGTGCTCGTGATAAAACTCCATAAAATGCATGGAGTGAACAAAAGTCTAATCTTAGTCATATGAAGGTGTTTGGTTACATAGCATGTTTACACGTGCCTGATAAGTTGAGAAAGAAGCTATATGACAAGTCAAAAAAATGTATATTTCTCAGTTACAACATGAAAAAAAAAAGGTTATACACTTTATAATCCAAAGACTCAAAAAGTGATTACCAGTCGAGATGTTACTTTTAAAGAAGATGGAATATGGGATTGGTCAAAAAAGGAAAAGAAATCAATGCTAGAACTAATGTTCATAAACAATGAATTGGAAACGACTAATCAAATTGGAGAGTCTTCACCTCTAGTTCCTAAAGAGCCAATTCATGTTGATCCTGAAGCATCATGTCCTTCTACTTCACCTTCATTTAGGCACTCACAATGACAACGTCATCCACCCATTTATTTGAAAGATTATCAAGTAAGTGATGATGACAATGACGATGAAGTTGTTCCCTCTCATGCTTTCTTTATAGATTGTGATCTAGTAATGTTCGAGGAAGGAGTGAATGATGGTCATTAGATTAAAGCAATGGATGAAGAAATATGTGCCATAGAAAAGAATGAAACATAGGATTTAGCCTCTTTAACAAAAAGAAAGAAGCCTATCAGTGTCAAATGGGTATACAAGACAAATACAAGCCTAATGGAGAAGTGGACCACTTCAAAGCAAGATTAGTTGCAAAAGGATAGAAGCAAAAGTCATGTATTGATTATTATGAAGTATTTGCACCTGCTAATAGATTGGATACTACGAGTTTGATCTTGTCGCTTAATTGAATTGGAAGATTTATCAAATGGATGTCAAATTAGCTTTTTGGAATGGTGTACTTGAAGAAGAAGTATACGTTAAGCAACCACTAGGATATGTAAAGCAAGGAGAAGAGGACAAGGTTCGTCTAAAGAAGGCATTGTATGGTCTCAAACAAACACCTAGTGTATGGTATACTAGTATTGATACTTGTTTCATTGAACATGGTTTTTATAAGTGTCTATATGAACTTACTTTATATATCAAGATTAACAAGGAAAGAGACATTGTTACAGTTTGTCTTTATGTAGATGATTTGAACTTTACTAGTAATACTTCAAGATTGTTGTTGGAATTCAAGAAGGATATGGTTGCTCATTTTGAGAAATATGAGATTAATGTCATACTTTCTTGGTATCAAGGTAAAGCAAACAGATGAAGGCATGTTTATTTCACAATGGAATATATGCAAAACATATTTTAAAGAAATTCGAGATGGATGTGTGCAAACCAATTTTAACACCAGTTGAAGAAATGATAAATCTTGTGAAAGATGACAGTGGCGATTTAGTTGATGCAACAAACTTTAGAAGACTTATTAGAAGTCTGAGGTATCTAACTGCAACTAGCCCAGATATTGTTTACGAAGTGAGCATATTTATGGATTCAACATGACAATCTCATTGGCAAACCACAAAATGAACTTTAAGATATATCAAAGGTATGATTGATGAGGGCATATTTTATTCAAATAATAAAACATATACGACTAGTTGGATATACAGATAGTGATTGAGTTAGTGACATTGAAAAGAGAAAAAGCACTTCAGGTTATATCTTTCATTTTAGTTTTGGAGCATTTTCTTGGTCTTCAAAGAAACAAGTAGTATTTGCTCTTTCAGTTGTAGAAGCAGAGTGTATAGCAGCAAAAAATTGTGTTACTCAAACGATTTGGATACGGATGATGCTTAACGAATTACAACACCAACAAGATGGTCCAATGATATATCTACTACGATAATAAATCAACAATCGCATTAACAAAGAATTCAATATTTGTCAAAGAAAGCATATTGACATTAAACATCACTACATACGAGATTTGGTTAAAGATAAAGAAATTGTAGTTGAGTATTAGGCATTTGAAGATCAAATAACAGATATTTTCATAAATTGAAAGCTAAGTTATTTTATAAGTTGAAGAACATGCTCGAAATGATTAAACCAAGTTTAAGGGAGGATGTTAAAAACTAAACTTAGTTTAATACATGCTTCTAGATTATGAGTTGTATTTGACTTGGTCAAAATATCAAGTCGAATTGTCTTTGAACTCCTTTGAACAGCTTCATTAAGGCTGGTGTTATAGTCAGTTATTACCAACTCTACTTCCCTATAAATATGGCCATTACATATGTATTGTACAAAATCAAAAGACAAGTGAGTGAAAAAGAAAGGATGTGTAGTGTATGGAAGCATTGTAAAGTTCCTAACTCTAACGAGTTATGTAATGAGAAGTTTTAATGAAGTGAGTTTGTATTTTGTTAAAAAAGTTTATTTCTAGGCAATCTAATTGTCATCACTTAGGCAAGCAAGCCACTTGAAACATGTCCACTAGCCAAAACCAAAGTTGGTAAAAGTTTATACGAATTATTTCCTATTAAAATTCAATTGAAAACATAAAGGGCAAGAAAATAACTGTTCTTTAATAGAATATAAGCTAAATTCAATTGAAAACATAAAGGGCAAGAAAATAACTGTTCTTTAATATAATATAAGCTTGCAACATATCAACACAAAGGCTAATGCGTAAAATAAAGAAAAAAATAATTAGGCATCACAAATTTTATTGGTTATTAGTTGTCCAAAGATGTATAAGCTTCATCAATTAGACATCATACATCTGAAAATCTTTCTACAAATTAGCCCATATATTACACGATCATGATACAACATTTTGCCTTCAAAGATGCATTAAAAATCAAACTTGAGAAAATGAAGAACACTAGAGCATATCACTTGGTGATGAAACATAAAACGAGCAACATGAAGTGATATTTATTCCAACCACTTACGAAGGCAAAAGCGATATGTTATGTGCTAACACATATTCAACAATTTTTATTATGCGTTTGATTTTTTTGGGGTTTCAGCTAGGAAGTTGTCATTAATTAAGGCACAAGAAGAAACGATTAGGCTGTAGCGGTCACGTTCTTACTGTCATGTTTCCATTTTCAGCATTACTATTTCTTAGGGAAAGTGCTCCATATGCATTAGGATAGTTTCTTTTCCATGCTTCAGAAAATGTATAAAAAGGGAAGATCAAGGAATAAAAAGCCATTGAAAATTTCCACCAAAACTTAGCTATACAAAGTGTAACTAATTTCTTCCGCTTATGAGCTTCCTTCGCTAAGATCATGCCTCGACAAGGTAGAGGCTGAGCGAAAGCTCACCAAAAACAGGCATATAATAATATGGAATCAGAGCAAGGATCTGAAAATGGTGCATCCCCGCACATTCCAACTAAACAATCAATAAAGGAAACCATTCAAACCACCCAAGAACAGATTATGCAAATGTAACATAAAAAGCATGAGACATTCATTCAATTACAAACATAAATGGATGAAATTGGAACAAGAAGGAATGGAGCTGGCACATCCCGTTAATCAAATTTCTAACAAGCATAAGGGAAAATCGTACCATGAGTAGTGCACTTAGATTTTCCTCAATATGATGGCGCTGACAATCTGATCACCTGGATTGATTGGGTTGAACAATTCTTTACATTCTATAAGACCCCTACAAATGAAAAGGTTCCATTAGCAGCATATTAAATTTACCAATACCGTCACCAATAACCAACATTCCCAGAAACCGAAACCGAAACCCAATCCAATAATCTAAAACACCAATCCCTCAATCAGAAGACTTACAACAGAAGAGATTCAGGATTGATGACGCTAGAACTTGTGCTACAACTATGACGAAATCTATACACTGGGGCATTGTTGCAGGAGGTTTTTCCTCCTGGATTGCAGAATTGTGGATGAGGCAGTAACTGAAGAAGAAGGGGAGCCCAAGATCGAAACCAAGGTAGTTGAGATATCTCTCTATGCAATTTCAGGGTCTGCTACTCCGCAAATCATACAAATACTGATTAGGATCAAAAGACGAATGCTCGTGGCTTTATTGGATATTGGGAGCTCTCACAATTTCCTTGATCGAGCATGGGTCTCATGATTGGGATTGAAAGTAGAGGAGGCGGCGAGATTGATGGTTATGGTGGCGAATGACGACAAGCTCCCTTACGTAAGGCACATTCAAAACCTTCTTATTGACATCCAAGGTAACTTGTTTCAAATGGAATTCTTTGTAACCATAATGGAGGGGTACAATGCTGTCCTCGGAGCTCAATGGATGGCAACACTTGGACCGATCCTCTGGTATTTTAAATGGCTAATAGTGGCATTTCAGTGGCAGGGGAGGTCCATTACTATCACCAGCAATTGGACTCCGATGCCTCGAGCCCTCGATCAATAGCAGATGGAGAAGGAGTTGCGGGCGAATGGAGGTCAAGGAACCCTGATGCGGCTAATGGTGGTTGCACGTAACGAAATGGGAAAACAAGTATGGCTTGGGTTAAAGCTCAATACCTAGACTTAGCCTAGATTTTTATCCAATTCCAACAAGTGTTTCAAAAACCCTCTGGACTTCTGCCAGATCAAGGATATAGCCAAAGATCAATTTGAAGCTAGGAATAAGTCCAATATCAGTGAGGCCTTATTGGTACCCTTACTTTCAAAAGAAGGAGATAGAAAAATTGGTAGAAGAAATGCTGGAGAGTGGGATAATCGGGCCCAGTACCAGCCCATTCTTATCATGGGTACTGCTAGTCAAAAAGAAGGATGGGTCATGGCATTTTTGTGTGGACCACCGAGCCCTCAATCTGGCCTGTATTAAGAAAAACTTTTTCTCATACCAGTGATTGACGAGCTATTGGATGAATTACAGTGAGCTTTTTTTCAAAACTAGACTTCCAAGTAGGATATCACCAAATACCAATGCACCTTGTAGATGTGGAAAAGATCGCATTCCGCACACATGACAGTCACTACAAATTCCAGGTAATGCCTTTTAGACTTTTTAATGCACCATCCACTTTTCAGGCATTGATGAATGATATCTTCCGACCATATTTGAAAAAATTTCCTAGTATTTTTTGATGATATCTTGATATATAGCTCCACTTGGTAAAATCACTTGGAACATCTACAAATTATGTTTTCAATTTTAGCTAACCAGTAGCTCTGTGTCAAAAAACAGAAATGTTGTTTTGGAACCACAGAGATACAATATCTAGGGCATATGATTGGTAGAGGTGAAGTAAGAATGGAGCCAAACAAAACTGTTGTTATAAAGGATTGACCCAAGCCATCTTCAATATCGACACTATGAGGATTTTTGGGGCTAATAGGGTATTGCCAAAAATTCATCAAAAACTACAGGAAGATAGCAGCACCCATAACCAATATGTTAAATAAAAGATAACTTCAAATGGACTGTACAAGCCGAGAATGCATTCTCGGAGCTTAAACAAGTGATGGTGCAAGGATCGGTATTAGCTCTACCTAATTTCAAAAAAACCTTTATTATTGAATGTGATGCATCTAATATGGGTGTGGGTGCAGTATTAGCTTAGGAAGGAAGGCCCGTAGCTTTCTTCAGTCAAGCTCTGAAGGGAAGAAATGCACCTTTGTCCACTTACAAAAAAGAAATGTTAGAATTGGTGCTTGCAGTACAAAAGTGGTGCCTATATCTACATTTATGGTCCGCAATGACCACAAAGCCTGAAATATTTATGGGTCCAATGCTTCACTACCACAACTCAACAATGGTGGCTCAGTAAGCTAATAGGATATGACTTTACCATTGAATATACATAAGGGAAGGAGAATTCAGCGGCAGACACTCTATTCCAAAGGCATGAACCAACATAGGTGATGGCAATATCAGTGCTTATACCAACATGGCTAGAGACTATTCAAGAAGAAAAAAAATCATGTGGATATGCAAATGCTACACATTCTTTTTCAGGAAGGGGAGTTGATAGGGCGATGGTCATGTAAGGATGATTTACGCATTTACAAAGATCGAATTTACTTACCACCCTCTTCCTCGTTGAAAACAGAAGTCATACACAGTTTCCATTCCGCCACTCATGAAGGGCTCCACAAAATACTCCAACACATACGATCACAATTCTACTGGCAGCGAATGAAGAAACAAATATTGGAAAACATTAAAACGTACGACACATGCCAACGGAATAAGAAGGAACAAGGCGCACCTAGTGGGTTTCTCTAACCCATACCCACACCTACTACAGTATGGAATGAAGTATTTATGGATTTCATCACAGGCCTGCCAAATTCTAAAGGAAAAACAACAATCATGGCAGTAGTAGATCGATTGTCCAAGATGGCCCACTTTATCACTTTAACGACACTTATCACTGCAAGCAATGCTGGTCAAACCTATTATGATAATGTTCTCAAATTATATGGAATCCCACAATCAATTGTAAGTGATTGAGATCCCTTGTTTGCCAACTCATTTTGGAAGGAATTATTCCAATTACAGGGGACGAAGTTTCGCTTCTCTTCATCCTACCACTAGTAAATAGATGGTTAAATAGAGGTAACCAATTGAACCCTTAAAATGTACCTGCGTTGTTTTATAGGGGAGCACCCAAAATAGTGGACTCGATGGCTACCGTGGATAGAATTTTGCTATAATACTAGTTGGCATTCTTCCATTGGACTCACTCCTTTTGAGGTGGTATATGGCCAAAAACCTCCAATTTTGATGCCTTACGAGCTCTGTGAAGGATGCTGAGGTGGACTTGAAGCTATGCAAGAGGGATCAAACACCAACTGCACCAGCAACTCACTAAAACCAAAGAGAGGATGAAGGTAACCTACGACAAGGGAAGGAAGGAATGCCAATTTGAAGTAGGTGATTCGGTGTATCTTAAGTTATATCCTTATCAGCAACACTCCTTATCTGGAGAATGAATGTCACACCCCATTACCATAAATTATATATCGGAATACCCTGTAGATATTCTAGTATATAATCTATAATAATGGCTTATTAACCATCTCACCTTCACTTTATAACATGGCAATATATCCAACTTAGTCATGACATCAATTATTGTACATAAAAGTCACTAAAATTAAAGACCAAAATTAACAAGATTAATAAACTGTATTCTTCTTTTTATTTCATAAACAAAAACTGCATTTACAATGTAGCCTTCAATATCCATACATGTACATTAAAAGTCTCCAATATCATTATATTACATACATTATCAAGCCTAATACAAATACACTACATGAAAGAGGAAATATACAAAATATCTATCTAAACTCTTTAGTATCAACTGACTGACCTTTAAGTCATTTCTTCTTCACAAAATTACAAGAATTATGCTTCTTGTAGTCTCTCAATAGCTAAAGTCTTCTCTCGGTCCTAAAATGTCAACGTGCAATTTTGGGTGAGTTTAACGAACTCAATGAGGTAAACATAATCGATGGTTTACTCAATTCATGTACACCTTATCACAAGTAACAAATATTTCACATCTTTTCATATTGCAAGGAATATTACATATCACATTGTCATTCAAATAAAAGGTACCAATACAATTTTAATCGGTTAAACAGATGTATATAATGTATATGCAATGCATGCGAGACTCACTTTCACTTGTTATTGTTGTTATTGTGACCGAGTGCCTTTTTATTGGCTTATATCCCTTAGTGGATATCGAGCTGTACCAGATAATGTCCCATATCCCTTAGTAGATACTGGGTATTCTCACAACTGAGCCTGAGGCTCTGATCACGGTATGAGCTTTAAGCTCTTCACACTAACAACTCCGGTCACAACTACCTTTATCATTCATGCATTCATGTAATGGAATGCTTCACATTCATATATATACAATCAGTTACTTAATTCAATTTCACATTCACATTCACATTTATCATTAGACCTTGGTCCAACATTCAACAATAATGTGAAGTATCACTTATTCGTTCAAATTCACATGCAAGGAGCACTTTAATATCACAATCATCAAATCAGAATCTTCAGACCTTCATGTCCGGAATCAATATAATCAATCACACATTCACAAGAGAATTCATTCATAATAAAAACAATTAATTGCGTGAGACCGTCTAGGTTACTCACTGTTTGCTCCCAAAGCTATTGCCTCGAAGTTCCGACAATATCAGGAAGTGATCGATCTACTTATTCTTCTATATGCAATCATAAACAAAATTTATACATTTAGATATATAGTCAATCATAAGCACATTCATAAATGTATAATGTATTATGCATGTTCAACGACAATTTCTCAGGTATGTTTCTTTAATACACTTTATAGGCAATTTCAACACCTTCCAAACATTCTTTAATCTCAAAAACTCTTTACTCAACTTACACCCAGAAATTGAAATTCTTAGAGATAGAATTAAAATTCTTTTTCTCCATACAATTTGTAGCCCAATGTCTCTAGTTTACTCCAATTTAAAAATCATTCCATTTGAATGCATATAGATTAAGATATTGTCAAAATACCGAAGCATGTTCAGTGAAAATATTCCAGTTACGAAATTCCAAAACTCTTCATTAATTTCGTCTCAAATTTATCACTCAATCTCTCCCAAATGATTTCAGATGGCTATAATTTTTGGTGGAGATGTAAAAATTGTGTTTCCAATCTAATGGTTCAAGTTCCATGTCATTTAGAGGTGGGGAGAAGAAGATATGGACAAAAAATCAAAGGATGTTCGAAACAGTTCCTCATTTTTCAGAGCTTCGGAGTCGCGATCGTGCATGTCAAAACAGTCTCTTATTTTTCAGAGCTTTGGAATCTCGATCATGCACGTGCACTATCGTAACTTTCTTCCTTCCTCATCAGAGTCATGATCGTATTGAGGCATGATCCTTACCTGCTGTGTTTTTTTCCTTTTTTTTCATTCTTTTTTGCTATTTTTCTCGATTTTCTCACTTCTGTCTTATTCAATTCACGTATCTAATGTATAAACCAACTTTTTTTACTTATTTTCAACCCCCAATTTATTTCAGAACATCCATTACAAATCAAACTCCATATTTACAAACAATCATCAAAAACCATAAATCCTCACAAATATTTCCTTTTGTATATATGTTTTTTGCATTTCTTAATTTCCATCAACAACTTCATTTCATCTTACGTATTTCATTTTAGGTCTTTTCTCTCAACTCTAATCCAACTCAAATGCAAGACCAAACGCAAACATCAAACAGATCACTATCAAAATCTCTCAAAATTCATGATTGCACACTCTTCACATTCAAAGTTCACATACGGTTTTTTCTGCAAAAATTTCTGCTTTTTTTTTTTTGCACTTCCATCTTCATTCCATTTCATCAAAACATATCATTTTAGCCTCTCTATATCACGAATTCACCAAATCCTCATCCCACTCATGTATGCATTCATTCATAAATACTCATTTTAGTTCATCTCAAAACACATAAGTGATTTATGTACATCAACAGTGAAAATAGAGTATATTTATATATCAACTTGCATGAATTTTTGCACTTTCATTTTACTCCAACATCACAACCATTTTAGTCAAACATTGTCAAAAAGCCATTCACGGTATCAAAAAGATTAAAACTCAACTTACTTGATTTAACTAAATTTCTAGCAATGCAAACTTCGGTAAATGGATGTACATTAAGATTTTAACAGCAATCAAACTCTCTTTATGAACTGCGATTCTTACTTTGATGTAAGAATCAATAGCTAAGTTCTCAAACATAAATCACAAGCTGTTTGGTGTGTATGACAAAGGAAGATAATTTCAGTGTTTTCAGTAAGGAACAAAACCAAAATGAAGAGTAAATTCCAGCTGCAAAATCTTCCTTCCTATACATGTAACTATGTGTATTACTTTTTCACTACCATGTGTCCCCACTGCATGTAGTGTATTTGTCACTATTTCACTAGTCTACAACATCACACTTTCATTGGTCCATAATTAAAAAATTTTCATAGTTCAAAAATACTCCAAAATTTCATAAATTCACCAAAAATTTCGAAATAATAATGACACTCTCCAAATAAATTTCAACACAAATAATCCACAATTTGCATTTTAATCGCATTTATAAGTCAATTATACCTGGAAAATGTCAATGAATGCATGTATAATTATTTTATGTATCAAAAATAAATATTCAAATGTGTGTGAATATACAATGATGCATGAGCATTCAATGCACTTCTAGCACAGTAAACTCAATTCCTTATTCTAGGGTCTAGACCTGAATATGAGATGTTACAATGAAGGCATAAGTTATCCACAAAATATTATGGACCTTTCCAGATTATTGAGCATATAAGACCTGTGGCATACAAGTTACTCTTCCTAAAGGGAGTAAAGTTCACCTAGTTGGGCATATTGCATTGATAAAAAAACAGCCCAAAAGGCTCGCCTTGGTGGAGGGAGATTTGCTGGACACAGAATCAAACCTTGACACATAATGGCCTTGTGGACAAGGCCGTTTCCAATGAGGGAGGAATGTTACATGGTAACACATATTCAACACATTTTTATTATGCATTTGAATCTTTTTTTCCAGTTTCGGTTAGGAAGTTGCCATTAATTAAGGAAAAAGCAAAAACGATTAGGTTGTAGTGGTCACATTCTTGTTGCTATGTTTCCATTTTCAAAGTAGCACCCTCTCACTGCACGGTACACACTGGGACGCTCAGAGGTCATTCCGGCACATATCCTACGATAAGGGCACGCTATGTTCGATCACTACATTAACTTTACATGGCATCATATCATTACTCACTTAAAAGCATCATAAGAAAACCACAATAATTTAAAATCCAACATTTTCCTCATTTCATTTCGTAAAATCGAACATCTACATTGTGATTTTCCACAATTTCCATATGTACAACATGAAAACCTAATACACTCATACTACATAATGTGGAAAAATATACAAATCTACCTAATCTGTCCAAAAATCCCAACTGACTGACCTTTGAGCTATGAATTCTCTTGCCAATCACAATTTACATGGCTGGCAGAGCCTCTCAGTAGCTAGAGTCGTTTCTCGGTCCTGAAAAGACAACGTTGCAATTTGGTGAGTTTTGCGAACTCAATGAGGTAACCATCATCGATGGTTTACTCAATTCATGCCACACATCATTTCACATAACATATAATCACATAGGCGCATATTTGATCATATTTCACATTTTCACTTAAGCATGGGCAATTTATGCATTTCATTCAATCAAACATACATAACCAAATGCGTATGAAATGCTCGTGAGACCCCTTTTCTAATTGTTACGTGTTGTGACCGAGTGCGTGAACTATCCTGTACCCATTTTTGGATACCGGGCTCATTAATAGTTGTCCCTTATCTGATGAGGATACATGGCTTATTATACGTTGAGCCTGAGGCTCTGGAACACTTGTGAACTCAAGGCTCATTTTCACTCGTTGAGCTTTAAGCTTTGATCGTTGGCTACCCTAGTCACAACTTCCATTATCTGATTATGCATTCATGCATGGAATGCATGCAACACAATCAATCACAATGCATAGCATATAGGTCTTCACATTCACATACAAGTAGCACATCAATATCTCGACCTTTATTCATCTTCATTAGATGTTCTGTCCGAAATCCACAATCAAACACATTCATTTAATATTCACAAAAACAATTAAGCAAACAATGATTGAGAGAAACCATCTAGGTTCCTCACAAGTTGCTCCCGAAGCTAACGCCTGGAAGTGCCGGCAATGTCTGGAAGTCGACGTTCCAATTGTTCCTTTATAATAAATAACATACACACATATATCACAATTTACACCATTATACGTGTTCCTTAATGCACACATATATATAGAATGAATTATGTACCATGCATGTTCATGACAATCCCCGGGTATCCTTCCATCTAGGTTACCACAATTATATTCAATTATCGAACCTCACTTAACTAGCATTGTTCATAGGGTTTATACCTCAACAACTCATTTGAATCTAATTCCATAACTTAATGAGTCATTCCAGATTTCTCTCCAAACTCTGATTTTCGAGTCTATTATTCACGTTAAATCAAAGAGTGCAATTGATATAATTTGGTCCTATAAGCATAAGGTAGACAAAGCAAAAGTAGACGAATTTTCAAAACACAGACGATATGCCAAAAGACAGACAAATTGTCTAAAGGCAGACGATAACACAATATAAGCGAAAGCAAAACATAAACGGAAGCAAAAGATAGACGATAAGAGGTCAAACAGAGACGATAAAAGTCAAACATAGACGAAGGCCAAAAGACAAATGCAGTGCCAAAGATAGACGATAGTAGTCAAAGTAGACGATAGAAGTCAAACATAGACGAAGCGCTAAAAGATAGATGCAACGCCAAAAGATAGACGATAGAAGTCAAAGCAGACGATAAAAGTCAAACACAAACGATAGAGTTCAAACACAGACGAAGCGCTAAAACATAGACGCAAAGTGGTCAACACAGACGATAAATTAGTCAACTATAAATCATAAAACATAAACGATATGTCTATGCTCCTGGACATCTCTAAGTTTTCCTCAACTTTCATATAAACACCTAAGTATTCATACATGCTCAGTGAAGAAATAGAGTATATCACTTTACCATATCTAACTCTCCACACTCATCTTATACATCATTTCCTTTCTATTTCAACTCCAAGAACCATTTTCACGACACCTGATCATTAATAATCTATCAAAACCCAAATAACATTATATCCCCAAATTTTCAACCCCTTAACACAGTGTCCAAGAATATAATTATATAAAAATGCCATGTTCATGCAACAGTAACTCATCAAATTTATTTCAAAATCTCCAATTCTAAAGAATTTATTCACTACCTTTTTGTTGAAAAACTCCAAACTCTTCAACTATCCCCGAAGCCTTAATTGCATGCAAAATCACTTACTCCTCTGTGAATACTCACCAACTTTTGGTTTTTATTAAGACAGAAGAAATACTTTAGGAGTAAAGAAAATGGTGAGGGATGTGAAGAATTTGAGTTTACTCTCAGGAGGAGTTTGATGGAAAACTCTGTGCATAGGAAGAAATTTGGAGAAAATGATAACAAGGGAAAACTTAAGAAAAGTACCATCCTCCTTTTTAAACCTCGAATTACTTAAACTTCTTACACATAATAAAAGTAACTTTACACTTGTAATGTTCCTAAGGTCTAAGTTCTGACTTAGTTCCTTTTGAACTACCTCCCTTTAACTCTCATCTTTACAATCCAACTATCATCAAATCTTCATTTGATTTCTATTCTTCTTTTTCCTATTTCCCATAATACTCTATAAATTTCAAATAAATTTTAAGTTGACCAAAATTCATAAATCTCACAATTCTACTAATCAATAACATTTTCAATATAGAAATATTCATAATTCTCTAAAATTTACAATTTTCCAAGAATCACAATTTAATCCAATTATACCCGAAATCATTCAGGAATGCATGTACAATTTATTTCATGTGCAGAACAAATATCACTATTCATGTGTATGTGTATACCATTTATGCATGAACATAACAATGCACCTTTTGCCTCTCACTGAACACTCCTATTTATTATTCTAGCCTTCCTATAGGTAATGGGATGTTACATTCAACATTACTATTTCTTAGGGGAAATGATCCAAATGTATTAGGATAGTTTCTTTTCCGTGCTTCAAAAAAAGAAAATGTATAAAAGGGGAACTTTAAAGAATAAAAAGCCACTGATTTTTTTCCACCAAAACTCAGCTGTACAAAGTGTAACTAATTTCTCCCGCTTGTGAGCTTCCTTCGTCGAGATCATTCCTCGGTGGAGTAGAGGCCGAGTGAAAGCTCACCAGAACCAAGCATATAACACAATACCATAAAGGCAAGCAGGCAGTAATCAACTCTATCAGCAAACAAGTTTGTGGAGGCAATGAATCACAAATTTCCTTAGGTTCCTTTTCTAACACAAATGCACATCACCTTCACCACCATATGAACAACTAAAATTTAGTTCATACTTTTTCAAATAGAAACGCAAGAAATGAAATGAAGAAGAAAGCATGTGCAAGGAAATAAAGAATAATAAAAAAATGATAACTCCCCGCCATAAGCAACAAAATGTTGCAACTATTAAGGGATTCTATATCCATACCGCAAATGCATAAGCGTATAAGCAAGAAGCAGTGTTGAGAATTAATTAAAAAATGTAGAGTTGTCAAAGTTACTTTTGAATAATTCTTTTGTTTGTTTTTTAATCTTATCTTATAAGCCAGATTTATTCTTTGAAATCTCTATCTAAAAGTTGTTGAGTTTTTTGTATTTCCGATATAGGCAACCAAGTTCATTATTATCATGAGATAATAAACTTCATGTTACGTATTCTTTTGTCTTACCTTATCTTATACATGTTCTTCTTTTAAAAAAAAAACTTCAACTTGGTATCAGAGCCTCAAAGATCTCGAGGGACCTATGAGAGATTAAGATAGAAACTAATTAAGCAAAGAAGGGCCATAAGAAAACAATAGATTGAAAGATGGTAGAGGGAACCTATCTAGCAAAGGTTCTTCCATAAAAAAAGAAAGGAAACATTCCTCAATGTGTCAATTGTGAGAAGTTTGGTCACGAAAAGAAAGATTGTTAGCATAAAGAGAAGTCTCAATACTTTAAGTATAAACGATTTGGGCATTTGAAAAATGATTGCAAGTTTAACAATGAAAAACAAGCAAATACAATGCAAGTGATATTGAAGAAGAAAACCTCTTCTAGTTAGTGAGAAGTGCACCAAAACACATCATAAAGAGAAGTGCTCTATAGAGATGAGTGATGAGAAAATTGTTCATGTTAAAGAATAGAGAGAAGTGCTCTATTGAGAAGATTGGAGAGATGTGCTCCAAAAAAAAAAGAATTATAGAGACATGTGCTCCAACCATTGAAAGGTAATGGGAAGTATATCATCAAATTCAAGAAGTCTTACAACTTTCAATCAAGAGGCAATGTTGGAGAATGGTTCAAAGTTGTTAAAAATGTGGTCTCTATTTAAAGATAAAATTTGGGAATAGTACAATAGAGTAGTAAAGTTAAGATATATTATCTATTAGGATTTAAACTTTAAAATTTTTTATTTGTTTGATTAATCTTTACTGAGATATTATCTAAGTTTATAATTTCATTGCCTATATATGCAGGCTTTTAACGTCAATGTAAAGTATAACCCTTCAATAAATTACCTCTTGGATTATCTCTTTTCTATTTTATTATATTTTAGTTAATTTCTGGTTTTAAAATCCAACAAGAATTATCTGTTTTTAGGCAAAATATGCAATAACAGTACCATAATCTCATATAATCAACCAAGACGTATACTAGTGGGCAACACAAGAAAAGTTGTTGATGGAATAGGTACCCGCTGAGACAAAGTTATATTGAACCAAAAGCCAAATGTCTTTATTCAGCAGTAGTAACAAGCTTCAGGATATACCTTGTGAAGAATAATGTTGCTGATATGCAGATGACTTTTTAGGGGTTGCCACACCTATGCGCATAGCCTACTTGAACAATAAACTCCATTTATTTCTTCTGTGGCCCTAGTCCTCTCATTCTCATGGCCAAACCTAACAAAACCATAACCTTTTGAATAACCACTACTTGAATCATTAACAACTTTTGCCCCCTTCACAGACGGATCTTTGTTAGCAAAACTCTCCTGTAACACAGCATCCGTAACATCTGCTGCCAAATCTCCTACAAAAATGGATAAATCAGAATCAGTATCTATTTTTCTATTTCCTGAAAAACTTGCTCAGTTGAGACAGAATAACTTATCAGTATTTGGCATCAAAGCACCATTATAATTCGGCATAACTTCCTCAGCTGTTGCATGAGAATAAAACTCAACAAATCTATAACTTTCCGGTTAACCAGTTCGCGTATTGCTTATAATCTTTACATAGGAAACCTGCAGATTGTTCACCAGAACCATCATAAATCCACGATATCATTTAACAAGAAAAATAGATAAAAAGAGATTCAAAGTATCTCTAGGCAATTAACAACTGCCGACAAGGGTGAAACATCCCAAGCTATGCAATTAACAACTGTTGAGGAAAATGTGCTCGCGCATAGCACGTCGTAGAAATTGAGTCTGTAATCCGACTTACTGTTTGATCGAGCAAGATGCTCGATTTACACAATGACACTTGCATGGCTTAAAAAAGTGAGGATTAACAATATCCAATGAGGGAGGGCAGTCTTAGAAGACTAAAAAATTCCACAGCAGAGATAAAGAAAGAATGGAGAGATATATATAGAAAAAGGATCCATAACCTAAAACCTTAAAGTTGTAGGTTAAAGATAGGATCTTTCTATGTATATGAACCTCTCCTCCAGTCCTCCCGTAAGTATGAAATAATTATGAAATTCTCATGGTTCATATAAATGGCTCTGATTTATAATATGGGCAATCAGGTTTGAAGGAGGATCATACTGAGGTTGTGATTGGCAGCATCAAAAGGACTGCATCATATTAATTTGCAAACTAGTTAAATTGCATTTACTTAGGACCTTGAGAGAAAAAGAGAAAGGTCGCATTATACAGGGTGTCTTTATCCCATCTAACTTTGAAAAGCTTGAAACAGGAAGAACTTTATATGTGAATAACGGAAAATAAAGCAAGAAGCAGATTCCCCCCATTCTTAATATTGCAAATATACCAAAGTTATAATACATTTCAACTATGTAAATTGTCATCTTTAAGATTCAAAC
>JAOSBN010000178.1:44135995-44155040 GCA_027563595.1 Erythroxylum suave | reverse complement strand
TCAACTTTATTAATAATCATAAGATTAGTATTACAAAATCTAAGGATATCATTAAACATTGGATAAGATTTTTTTCCTACCATAAAAACTTGATTGCCGACATTGTATAACTCGTCAACGGTCAATCACATCGATTTATAGCCTTAGCGATAGAAATAATTGCAGTCTATTCTCGTTCCTTCTTGGCCCTTGGTTTTCCTCGCTTATGGCTTCCGTCGACGATGAAGTTGCAGAAGACTACTTCCCTTGGTTTCGCATATACAAGGATGGTCGTATAGAGAGACTGCAGGGAACAGCTATTGTCCCACCTTCACTTGATTCTGAATCTGACGTTCTCTCAAAAGACGTTGTCTACTCACCCGAAGCAAATCTTTCGTCCAGACTTTACCTTCCAAAACTCATCGCTGGTACTAACAAAAAGCTTCCTCTCCTCGTCTACTTTCACGGTGGAGCCTTCGTGATAGAGACAGCCTTCTCTCCCACTTACCATAATTACCTTAACTCTTTCGTCTCAAAGGTTGATGTGATCGTGGTGTCTGTTGATTACAGGAGAGCTCCTGAGCACGCTCTCCCTATTGCTTTCGATGATTGTTGGACTGCTCTCAAGTGGGTTGCTTCCCACGTTCGTGGAAATGGTCCTGAAGAATGGCTCAACTCTCATGCTGACCTTGGGAAAGTTTTCTTTGCTGGAGATAGTGCTGGTGCAACCATAGCTCACCAAATGGCCATGAGATACGGTGAGGAGAAACTAGTTGGTTTTGATTTGTTGGGGATTATATTGGTTCATCCATATTTCATGGGCGAAGAACCAGTTGGTGATGAGGTCAAGATTACAGCTTTCAGGGAAAAAATGGGTCGTTTTTGGCGACTTGCACATCCCACCACCAGTGGCTGCGATGACCTTCTTATCAATCCTGTAGCTGATCCAAACTTAGCTAAATTGGGGTGTTCCAAGGTTCTTGAAACTGTTGCACAAAAGGATATGTTCAAATATAGGGGATGGTATTACTATGAAAACCTTAAAAAGAGTGGATGGAGTGGTGAGGTTGAGATTATGGAAGCTGAAGAAGAGGAGCATGTGTTCCATTTGAATAAGCTTTCATGTGAGAACTCTGTTGCTATGTTGCAGAAAATTGCTTCTTTCATGAATGTCCACCCTAAGTGGTCTTGAATGAGTTTGTCTGGATTAATAAAGATGGTGTGAAGATGGAAGAAATAAAGCTTGTAACTTGAAAAATGGTACCTATCTGTTTATGACTCTTGGACTCTATTTAAGCATGGAATGAATAAAATGTCTGCAATTTACTTGAAGCTTTTTATTCTATTGCTGCATGTTCATTATTTATAATGCTTGAAAGGTAGATACCTACTAAAGTCTCGACTCACTGATATCATCTTTCCCTGTTCCATTCCTTTATTGTGACTGATGGAACACCCTCTTCAAGTCCCAAATCTTTCCAACGTATTGAAGTGAAGCTGTTACGAATCAAAAGTTTTCATTTATGACCCATACTTTGAGGAAAAATGAAGTACACTAGCAGAATTAAGTCAGATCAACTTATTAAGTTGAAGACAAAAGCAAGAACATAAAAGTGAAGAACAGAAACATCCAAGAGTTGTCTTGATTCAGGAAAGAAACAAACAATGACCCTCTGTTTCAAGCTCTATAATCCCGATTCTCCTGATGATCATAAAGGAAAGAAACAAGCTTTCCAAGCATAGCCTTTCATTTCTCAGAATCACATCTGAACAAATTGAAACAATGATCTTCACCTCTCTACATTTCCTCCCCATCCACTCTTCCTTAACGCCTCATAATATAACCATCCCCTGTCTGTTAACATGTACCAATCCTTTTCAACAACAAAAGTAAGCACCTGGGGCAATTCGGTGTTAAGATGTCATTTTGTGCTTTTTGTATATAAATCTCTTTAATGTGTTGAAATTATTATTCAAAATTGATGGATTTGCTTCTTAATTGTTATCAGATGATTTTCAAAATTTAAGAGATGAAATTGAATAAAAATGATGTAAGGAAAGTAAAGATAATTCGAAAATTCCAAACTGGCAGGAAATTCAATGAATAAGCGTGGGCACGTACAAGGACAAAAACGATCTGCACAATCTATTTTTAAATGCAGATCCGATCCACTTCAGATTTTTATTATTTTGAGAATCAAATTGCATCCTTATTGATGGGGATCGACTACCTGAATCTAGGGGATAGATTATTTGCTGAAAATCATGAAAAATGAGAGAGAAGAGGGATCGGAAATTATAAAGAAGAAGAATTTTTATTATTCATGCAATTTTTGTTTTTAGCATAGTTTTAGGAGTAGTTTTACGTTTTTGCGGTCTTCTTCTTCTAGTTTTTGTCAGATAGTTAGGGTAGTTTACATTTCTGCAATATTTTTCTAGGGATTTTCGTATTTTCTAGGAAAAGACTAGGGATGGATACTTTACATTTGGTTATTTCTTTGATGATTTTCTCTTTTGTTATGAGTAGCTAAATTCCTTTTCTTAGTTGAGGAAAACCATGTTATCATCTATTATGTGTGAGGTGTTTCAATAAAGTTTGCTTTGTTCACTACACCAAAATAAGGACCTTTTAGACACTTATGCTTAGACACATCTAATAATTGTCTTAAATAATCTAAGAATTGGTGGAATTTTTAGACATTTATTTAAGACAACAAACTTTGTCTAAAAATATACTTAAAAAGAGTTTAAAATTTTTAAAATTCAATTATTTAATTATTTAAATTGTATTCACTTATGTTAAATTTATATTAAATAATTAATAAAATAATATTGTTTAATTTCTCGATACTTTGTGACTACTTATCCTATTCCTGCCATTGAATCTTAAATAAAGGTTATAAGTATTATCGAAAGCAACAAATCAAAAACCTAATCCAAAGTTAAGCCATTAGTGAGTATTGCTGGTGGGCCTCTATCGACCGTTTATCCGGTGCATCTTTGTCACACTTTAATTTATCTACTTAATAAATGAAATAAATAGAAAAAGGCCTCATGATAATTTCCATAAATATAACACCAAAACAAAGCCCGTTTACTTGTATATATACAACTTAGGAAACTACTTGTTAGTTATTTTTCACACTCCTCCCCCGCTATTGCAGGTTCTTCTGTTTCCTTCCTCCTCTCCTTTCTCTTTAGATCCATCGCTCTGTGTTTCCATCAATCCAATACAGATATCGGTTTTAATTTGCCACGGATTTCCTGATTATAGGGTTTCCGTTTTCATAGCTTTGCTATTGCTCAATTGTTGGGTTCTGGATTATATGGACTTAGGGTTTACAGATCTAGGATCACATTCGTTTCTAGAGTGGGTTGATCTCATTCGACATGAGATGTTTTGGCGTATGGTGGGCCTTTCCACCGCTTATCTAGTTAGTTAACTGATTTCTCACTATATTTTCTATGCTCTTATTGATCCTTTGGTTGTTTATGTGTGTATTTACGTGTGTATGATTTTCTAATTTGCTTTTTGGTTTTTGCGTAAATGTGAGGTCAACAAAGAAAGGACATTGAATCTGATTACCAGTTGGTCCTGTTTTTGTGCATTTCTTGTCTAATATTGCTAAAAATGGGTCTTATTGTCTTACTGGAGAAAGTACTTTATCTTGACAGAGCTATGAAGGTTCGTGTGTTCATATGTTTGTATCCATAGATTATTTTGGATTGTTAAAGCTGGAGGTTAATGTGGCATTTTCCCTTTAATATCTGAGAACCCAAAGCCTCTGCTTGCTATGGTTATTTGG
Organism: Erythroxylum suave; assembly: GCA_027563595.1. Lineage (NCBI taxonomy): Eukaryota > Viridiplantae > Streptophyta > Magnoliopsida > Malpighiales > Erythroxylaceae > Erythroxylum > Erythroxylum suave. Next base: position 44,151,255 of record JAOSBN010000178.1, on the reverse strand, counting down.
TCTACTTCAAGTTAACATTCATAGAAAGAAGTCGTGCCTTTATACTATGTGACATTTTGCTTTGAAAGTTTAGACTTGTAGGCTTTAGCCCTTTTCTCATTTTGATGTTCCATAATGTTAATGTTACATACGAATGCTTTTGAAGGTCACAAAAGAAGAACTATCTTGTGAATGTGACTATAAGTTGGAGGCAACCAACTAGAAAAGATTTCATAATCTGCTCTCAGATGCTAAGGGGTTTTATGTTCCATTAGTGTTGGATGAGCTTTCAAGCTAAAAAGTCCTAGCTACACAACTTGTTTCTGGTATGTATACCCATGCTTTCTGTTCCTTTTCTACTTAAAGCGGCTGGTATTCTCTGTTCTTGAGAGCTAGGGCTAATATTGGCAAATCTCCACAAAGAAAATATCTCTGAATGTGACTTATTGGAATATTTAGTTAAATAATGATGTATGTGTCCCATAGCAAACTTCTTGCAGTTTCTTCTTGTCTCATTTTTTTTACCTGTTGAATTTCTTCATTTAAGAAAGCTTATAAACTCTCAATGCTGTTCAAACTATTTTGTTACCATTTATGGATTCTGATCCTTTAGTTTATCTTGAAATTTTATGTCTACAAGAGTTCCAATTGATAAGGAGGCATTACTTATCCAAGAAATTTGTAATTATGTTAGGCAGAAGTTACTGGAACTCACATTAATGGAGTTGTCTATCTTCCGCTTTATACAGGCAGGGTTTCTTGTCCAATGACTTTCTAGATCATCTCTTTTGTCTTCCATATGACTTGACATTCTTTTACTGGCATTGCATTTATAAGGAAGGTTTGAAATTTTTGCTAATTATCTTGCCTTTTCAATGTTATTTATCTTGCAGCGAGAGAATGACGTCATTAGTTGTTTCCCCCGTTTCGTCATCGACTGGGTCTATTTGGTAAGATAAATTTTAAACATGTACGTTTTCTTGGATATCAACTGATACATTTGTGAAAAGCGAATCATTTATACATAAGCTGAAGAGCAGAATAATCAATTTATAATCTTAAATGGAAGCAACATTCAACTTCATAGTTGTGAAAAAGAAAAAAAGTTTGTAGACAGTGCTATGCCACATGGCATTGTTCACTATTGGGGATCCTTTCATTATCTTCAAATACCCCATTCACGCTTGTACATACTTGGATTCTGTATACAAGATTAGACATATCTACAGCATTATAATTAGACGTATCTATAGCATTATAATTCATTTAACAATTTGCTTCGCTTCGTTTTGCTTTCTTAGCTAATCCACTAGTACTTACGTCATTAGCTTGGCACAAGTACTAGTGGTTGCAATAAGAAGAGAAAGTTAAAATTGCCTGAAAATCTTGCTCTTGACCTTTTTAGTTATTTCCCTACAGATTCTATTAACTCTAAGCTTCCCTACACAAATCAGTTCAGGTACTAAAAAACATATTTCTGTTTGTCAATTCTAACATGCTTGGAATTGATTGGAGAATCCATTCTATGTTCAACAGGATTCTTGAAAAGGCTGCAATCAGAACAAGCGAAGACTAAGTAAATTCCAAAGGTTCAACTTCCAACCCCTAGAAACTTTGTAGCAGACAATAAGTGGAAGAAACAAAATGTGTCCTAAGAATGCTGCCAATATGCGCAACGACTTTTCTCTACTTCGTTTGTATATTTCAACAACAAAACTACATTGTCCTGGAAGCACTTCAACTAGACAAGAGACTTGGAAATGGTGCCTTTGAAATTCCTGTTCCATCATTAATAATCTTTGCTATGCTAAGCCTAACCATTTTCATTCCAATATACGACAGAGTTCCGGTTCCTAGTCTGAAAAACATAACAGGTAAAGAAGGTGGAATCACACCACTTCAGAGAATGGGAATTGGCATTGTTATGTCAATCTTGATGATGGTTTGTGTTGCTTTGGTTGAAGAACAAAGAAAGCATTTGGCTATTACAAGGCCTACAATTGGGTTCTCAGCCAAAGGAGGTGCACTATCATCCATGTCCTGGATGTGGCTCATTCCACAACAATTACTCGCAGGATTGACTGAAGCTTTCAACTCCGTTGATCAGATTGAGTTTTACTACAAGCAATTCCCCGAGAACATAAGGAGCATTGCTAACGCAATCTTCTTCCTTGGCATAGCAATAGCCAACTTCCTTTTCAGCCTTATGATATTGTTCATCATGTCACAAATGGATCAAGAGGTGGTGATTGGTTGGCAGAAGATCTTAACAAAGGCAAGTTGGACAACTTCTTCTACCTAATTGCTGCTTCTGGAGTTGTAAATCTTGTTTACTTCTCAATATGTGCTAGTTGGTATCGATATAAAGGGACTGCACCAAGCACCTCAGAGTTGGCCATAGTAGTAACTCCTGTTGAGAAGCAAACTGTTTGAAGAGATACCGATAAAATAAGTTACTAAATGTTTCTAATAATTGTAAGGTTCTTGTGTGAACTTGGTCAACATGTTTTAGTTGTAATCGTAGTAAAGGATTATTTTTACTGAATTTGGTCAACATGTTTTAAATTATCATATGACGTCAATTTTTCATTTATGAATTAATAAAACTAATAAAATATGAACGAAGAATATATATGGTACTTATTTAATTATATTAATAAAAGATAAATCGAAATAAATACACTAAAATTTATTATAATAATATGTTAGTGATCTTAAAAAAGATGCACAAAGCAAATTGTAAGCTTATTTTGTTACTAAAAAATGGTGGAGCTTTTTGACATAAAAAATTGTCTAAAAGTGAAAATATCGATAGATAAAAGCTTCTAAAAGTTTACTTAAAGTGTCTAAAATAGTATTTATGTGTCTAAGAAAATCATCGAAAATGTATGTTTTCAACGCATCTATGTGTAAATAGATTTTCGACGATTAGATTTTTGACGCTTAGATACGTAAAAAATGTATGTTTTTTCGACACATCTATGTATCTACGAAAACTATCGAAAATAATTTTTGTGACACTTTTTTTACGCTTTATAAAACGCCTAAAATTATTTTTAAGACTCAAAAAAGCATCTAAAAACTCCATCTTTTGTGTCATTAAACTCCATATTTTATTGTTATGGTTGATGAATATTGAATGCCTTCCGAATTGCTTTTTATGATTGAATTGGTTGATTTCTAGGATGTACAACTAGGAATTAATTCGTTTAATAACCAAATTAGTGAAATATGATGTTCAGTTTTGCTAATCACAAGTGGCAATTAGAATTACCATCTTTACTTTAGAGATGGAAATTCTAATAAGAAACTCATATCGATTAAATGCATATTGTACATGTGTTATCTTGTTCATTGGTATCTTAGTTCTTAAAACTATTACTCAATTGAACTTACGCTCGTATCTAAGTTGTTGATTAATAAGAAAGCTTAGAATACATGTTTCTATTCATTTACACTTAAGAGAAAACATCACCCAATGAATGTTTATGGATGAATTGAATTTTATATCAAGGATCCATATTAGTGTGATAAAGTCGATGACTCAAAACTAAGGTTTGTTTACTGAATTTCCAAATCTGAATATTTTCGTTTAATTTCAGTTTTTTAATTTCTAATTTCTTAAATTTGTTTTAGTTCTAAACTCGTATAACCTTTTCCGTTAAAAATTTCTCGTAGGAACGATTCCTACTTTCCACTACTACATTAATTTGTATTGCAGGAAGTTGGTTTCTTTTTAAATTTGGTTATAGGCAACAGCAGTACCATTCAGAGTAGCCAAATTTGGATCAGTTGCAGGATTAATGAAAGGGTCATCTAAGCCACTTGTTGTATGCAACAAGAAAGGCCACAAGTTACCCATTCTTTACTGCATCTTCATATCCTTGCAAGACACGTTACCAATTGGATATTTGCCAGAGAAATATGAATGTACGAGAGCAATCCCTTTCAGGTTAATACCAACCAATTTTTCATGACTGTACTTCATACCCATGTTGTATGCTATGTTGCCACCAGCACTATCTCCAACAAAAAACTATTAGAAGTATCTGGATTAACATAATCATAACAGTAATTGCATATTTACAATGATTAATTGAATTGTCCAATGTGTGTTTAATAATCATAATGAGATGGTTAAGAATTTACCAATTGCATTGGAGATATATTGTAATACCCTAATAACTATAGGTTGGCCCATTAAGTCATAGTTCATCACACTTATAAAATGACACAATTTGCCTCATTATATCCATTGGGGTAGAACATATTACAAACATAACATACGGTAAAAATGTGTGATAGTTGTCATGGGTGCATATGATGAAAGTTCAAGAAGGGTCTTTTACCATAAGCTTTCTCTCTTACACAAGCTTGGTGAATATTAATAGGTTATGGTGTTCTGAATGGAGAGAATGAATCAAGATTCTATGTCTAACATTGGAGGTATATTCATTTATTATGTAATTAATACTCTAAACAGAATGTGGATCTTGTTATTGTAGTTATTGATGACTGCATTTATAATAACAATTGGTATCAAAGCTCCATGGTCATTTGATTTTAGGGCCTGTATTTGGGTATAAACTTGTTTTTTTCAAATTGGTTCTTTTACATGAATGATTTCGTAATGATGCATCGAAGGTGTAGAAACTGTTATTGGTTATTGTTATTGCCTTTTAACTTTGTTTTGGGCAAATGAATCCCAATTTTTAGGTGAGATATTTTGAAATTTTCGGAGGTTTTATTAATGGCTGAAATGGGTTAGAAACTTTCAAGTTTTGGAGTACTTTTGGCTTAAATTAGTTTTGGAAATCCATAAAGCATAAAAAATGGAAGAAAACCTCTCAAGTCTTTTTAGAAATGGGTGGCTAGAGGTAAAGTTTTAGGCAGGTCAAATTTGCGCACCCGCGGGTCGACTTGGGTACCTAACTTAAAGTTAGGGATGACCAATACAGCGTCATCTCAAACCTTGTTAATAATTTTTTAAAATATTCAAAAAATAATAATAATTTAAAATTTTTTAATAGTGGTGCGTGGGGGCATGTGAAAGATTGTTTTTGGGCCATTTTTTAATTGTTTTGCTCCATTTTTTATTCTATCTTTTCATATGTTTATGCAAAAGATTAATTAGTGTTTTTTATTTGATAATTCTAGTTGTTTTTAATTTTATTGTGGCTTAAATATCATTATTTGTTGACAATAGTGAATGCTTATTTTTACCTGTCGTAAAATTGAGCATGTGAAACTATTTATGATAAGGAACTTTTAAAATGTTAATGTATGTTCAAAAGTTTATGTTTTTCTTCTAAAATAACATTAAGAACCATATGGGCAATTCATTAGCCTGTCGATAATTATTACTTAACAGGATGCTTAATATGGTAAAGAAATTTTATTGACATATTATGAACCACACAATTTTTCTTCCTTTCGATATTACATTGATGATTTGGTTATAATATTCAATAAATTATTCTTACCTGTGAATGAGTTCTATATTTGTTTAAGGAACTCTAGCATGAATGATATAATTAATTTTAAGAAAATAACACAAATTGCATGATTTTATTTTAACATGCATCTCATGGTTATTGCTCTTGGTTATTTAGCTTTAAGCAATCCGACAGTTTCTAGCATCTTGGCGCTGAATGTAATGAACCATAAGCAGTAGGTTGAATATCTCATGATGAATTTAACTATCATGCGAATGGACTTAGCCTTGATAATTAATGCACCACCTAAACCCGTTGATGATGCTACTAAGAAGGATAAGAAATCCTATGAGGAGTGAGAATACTCTAACCGATGTTGCTTGATGATTATAAGGTATTACATGAATTAATCCATTTGTGATAGTATTCTTGAGGCTGATAGTGCAAGTGATTTTCTTGTTGCCATTAAAAAGAAGTACAAGAAGTTCTTAAAGAATAAGAAGAATGAGTACTTGAACATGCTTCATCAAACCATTTACGATGGTGCATGTGACATTAGGGCTCACATCAATAAGCTCATGGGTTGTTACCATAAGCTTAAGGCTATGGATGTGGACCTTGGTGAGGTCTACATAGTATGGTATGTGATGGGGACTCTTCCTTCCAAATTTGATTCAATCAGATCAAGTTATAATGCTCAGAAAGAGCAATGGACTATTGAGGAGATAACTGCTATTCTTGCCAAGGAAGAGGATGACATGAAAAAGGGAAGGGTAAGAAGCATCTCCGTGATGACAAACCATAACAATTCTCAAAAGAAAAAGTTCACTTATAATAGCTCAAGTGACCAAAAGCCTTTTAAGAAGAAAGATGTTAGTCCTAAAGGAAGTGGACAGGTGGACTCATCTTCTATTAGTCAAAAGAATAAATTTTTCAAAAGGAAGTGCAACTTTTGTTAGAATTTTGGGCAAAAGAAAGCTAATTGTCGAAAGCTCAAAGCTCACATAGAGAAGAAAGGTAATTGTCTTGTGATGGTTTGCTTAGAGTCTAATATTATTAATGTGCCCTCAAATACTTGGTGGTTAGATACTGAAGCAACAATTCATGTTACAAATTTCTTGCAGACATTGATAAGTCAAAGAAAGTTGATTGGCTCTAAGCAACACGTGTACATAAGAGACAATAATAAAGTCCAAGTTGAATTTTTTGGAATAGTTAGACTACAGTTGAATACATGATATCTTTTGGAGTTACAGATGTTACTTATTTACGCTCTATTAGGGGGAATTTGATTTTGTATCTATTTTGGATATAATAGGTTATAGTCTTTTTTTTCGGAACTGGAAAACTGACTTTGTATCGTGACTCTCTTTTGGTGAGAAATGGAATTTTATGTGAAAATTTATACAAACTTGAGTTGAATGATATTGCTACTATTGCTTCTCCCTCTTCTCTTAATATTGTTGTTGGTTCCAAACATATGAGGTTGGATTTGAGATCTTCTATATTATGGCACAAACATTTAGGTCATATTTCTAGAGACAAAATGGAGAGGTTGATAAAAGATGGTATACTTCAAGATCTTGATTTTTCAGATTTCATTTCCTATGTTGATTGTATTAAAGGAAAGTTGACTGTCAAGGTTAGAAAAAGGAAAACAAACAGGTGCTCAGAATTGTTGGAGTTGATTCATACCAATATATGTAGATCATTTATTCTACCTGCTATAGGTGATTCATACCGATATATAGATCACTTTTATTGATGATTTTTTCCAATATGGTCATGTGGAGCTCATTCGTGAAAAATCTGAATCTTTGGATGCATTTAAGATTTTTAAGACAAATGTTGAGCTTTAAAAGGAGAAGAAAATCAAGGTAGTTAATTCTGACAAAAGTGGAGAGTATTATAGGCATTGTGATGAAAGTAAATGGAATTCAGGGCCTTTTACTAGATACTTCTAAGAATGTGGTTTCGAAGCAAAATATAAAATGCCAGAAACACCTCAACAAAATCGAATTACTGAAAGAAGCAACCGTACACTTTTTGATATGTTACGGTGTAAGTTGATTTATTCTAGTTTACCAAATTTTTGTAGGGTGAAACGTTGAAGACAACTACTTATATCTTGAATCAAGTACCTAGCAAGTCAGCCCCAAAGACTCCATATAAGTTGTGGTTAAGTAAGAAACCAAGCTTGCACTGTTTTCATGTTTGGGGATGTAAAGTAGAGGTAAGGTCATATAACCCACAATCTAATAAGCTTGATCCGAAAAATATTAGTAGCTACTTTGTAGGCTACACTATTGGATCAAGGGGTTCTAACTTCTATTACCCATCTTACACAACCAGAATTATAGAATCAATTAAAGCTATCTATTTTGAAGATGAATTTGGTTCAAGTCAAGGGTCAAGAGAAATTGTATTTAGGGAAGAACATATTCCAATCCCTGTAATTGTCGCTTCCACTCCTATTGATGACCCTATGATTGAATTGATTCTAATAGAATCTCATTATGAACCTTAGAATGAGCCACGGGATGAAGTCAGTAATACTAGGGATGATAAAGTTGTTGTCAGGAGATCGCAAAAAACATATAAACTTGCCATTCCTGATGACTTTATTGTCTATTTTTAGGAATATGAGTTTGATGTGGGAGATAATACTAAACCAGTTAGTTATCAAGAAGCTAAAAATATTCCTCAATCTGCATTATGGATGAATGCAATGGAAGATGAGTTGAGTTCCATGTCACAAAATGGAGTTTGGGAGTTGGTTAAACTACCTAAAGGTTGCAAACTCATTAGGTGCAAGTCGGTTTTTAAAATCAAATAGGACTTAAGTGGACAAGTATAAAGGTATAAGGCTAGACTAGTGGCTAAAGGTTATAGCCAGAGAGAATGGATTGCTTTTAAGGAAACCTTCTCACCAATTTCTACCAAAGATTCACTATGAATCATCATGGATATAGTTGTTCATTTTGTTTTGAAACTCAATCAAATGGATGTGAGGATTGCCTTCTTGAATGGAGATATGTATGAAGATGTTTATATGACTCAACCAGTTGGTTTCAAGATGACTGGTAAAGAACACATGGTTTGCAAGCTCAAGAAGTCTATCTACGCGTTAAAACAAGCATCAAGACATTGGTATCTCAAGTTTGATATGGATGTCACTGCTAATGGCTTTAAGGAGAATGTAGTTGATCAATGTATATATTTGAATTTCAGTAAGAGAAGTTTCATTTTTCTGGTACTTTATGTTGATGACATTATACTTGCTTTTAATGATACTGATCTATTATTTGAGACAAAATAACAATTATTTAGCCATTTTGATATGAAGGATCTTAGTGAGGCCTCTTATGTACTTGGAATTTAAATTCTTCGAGATAGAGCTAATAATATTTTTTTATTGTCTCAAAAGACTTACATTAATCGGATCGTGAAAAGATTTAATATACATTCTTATTCTCCTAAAAAGACATTAATAGTGAAGGGTGACAAATTCTCAAAGGCCCGTTGTCCACAAAATGATAAAGAGAGATGAAATAAAAGTTGTTCCTCATGCATCACTTATAGGCAGACTGATGTATGCTCAAGTATGTGTATGCCCTGATATTGCTTTTATTATATACCTGTTGGGAAGATACTTAAGTGATCCTAGATTTAGCCATTAAAAAGCGGCTAAGAACGTCATGAGATATTTTTAGGGAAGCAAAGATCATATGTTGACTTATCGGCGAACTGACACTCTTGATATAGTTGGGTTTAGTGACGATGATTATGCAGGATGTGTGGATAATAAAAAGTCCACTTCAAGCTACATCTATATGATAACTGGAGTAGTTGTATCATAGAAAAGTGTCCAAATTAAAAGAAACTTACAGCGTCCTTTACAACAGAGGAAAAGTATATGGCGTGTTATGAGGTAGCTTATTAAGCAATATGGCTGCAAAATTTCATTTCATCATTGGGCATTGAAGACTTTATTTCAAGTCTGCTGAAATTATATTGTGACAACTCTGCAGCTGTAGCTTTCTTTAAGAACACTAAAAGTACTTCTCACTCAAAAACATATTGATATAAAGTACTATTTTGTTAAAGAGAAAGTCGTTGAATCTCTCATTACTATTGAGTATACACCTATAGCTAGCATGTTAGCAGATCCACTTAAAAAAGGCTTACCTGTATGTGTGTTTTCAAAACACATCTCTTGCATAGGATTGTTAAGAGCCTAGCTTGATAAGATTAGTGGGGATTTGCTATTTTGTATTTAACATGTTGGTACTTTGTACGGATTGCTTATGGATATATATATATATATATACACACATACAAAAGGAGACAAATGCGTAGTCACAGTTGTTGTATACATGTTGTTTTAATGGTTATTGTTGTATTTGAACATCTTTAGGGTCTAATCATATTTATTAAATATATTATATCGATATGATATTGCATATGATCTATTTGACTGCCTTTAGATGATGAAGATTAGTGTGGTGGTTTGATTATATTGTCCAAGTGGGAGAATGTTAGAAGTATATGGAATAATATAATCACAACATTAATTCCATATTCAAAACCATTAATTGAATTGCCCAATGCATGTTTAATAACCATAATGGGATGGTTAATAATTAACTAATTGCGTTTGAGGCACATGGTAGTACCCTAATAACTATAGGCTGGCCTATTAAACCATAATTTATCAAATTTATGAAATGAAATAATTAGCCTTATTCTACTTATTAGGGTAGAACATGTTATAAATATAACATATGGTGAAAATGTGTGATAGTTGTTATGGTTGTGTATGGTTAAAGTTCAAGAAGGGTCTTCTACCAGAAGCTTTCGCTCTTACACAAGTTTGTTAAATATTGATAGGCTGTGGTGTCTCGAATGGAGAGAATGAATCAAGGTTCTATGCCCAACATTGGAGGTATGTTCATTTATTGTGTAGTTAATGCTCTAAATAGAATATGGATCCTGGTATTATAGTTATTGATGACTACATTTATAAATAACAAAGACAGTTTATCAAATCAGCATAATATTTAAACCATTCCTTAGGGTCATTTCCATTAGCATGAAAAGCAAGCCATTTGATGGCAATCCAACCATCGTTGTAAGTCGCATGAAGACGATGTTTTGGGGCTAACCTATACTCAATAGAGACCAAAAGAACGTTAGCTGCTTGACCCAAGGTTTTCAGTTAGGTGTGGTACAAAGGACAAAAGGGACTTCTTACCACCACGATGAAAGTAAACTAAGACATTGAGTTTGTGGTCAGGATTCATAATGGCGTGTTTTGTGATAATTTGAATACGTCAAATTTGGTTATGTATGCCTCACAAACCAATTATAGAATGTATTCAAATTGATCAGCTGTGATTTAGGTAGTGTCGTATTCCGACCTTATTTAATATTGGGTAGTTATAATTTCTTGCTAAAGGCCGCTTATAACTTGTGGACCTAAAAGAAGTTTAAGCCTCCTACTAATATTAAATAAGTCTAGAGGGTAACACACTAAGAGATTAAACATTCATTGGGCTTTAATAGGTTTTAAATGTTTGGGCCTTGGGGTTTAACTATATATGTAGATGTATAGGATGACTTGATAAGGGGAAGACTCATCTTCCTAAAAGACCTTAGTGTCGTTGTCCTCCTCAAGCAATAAAGAGAGAGAGGTCTCAAAAGTGATGCTAGCACACCAGAATCATTTGTTCGGTCTCGCGAGGGTATGGATATCGATAGAGGCGCAACATATGACGTGCTCTTCTGACATTACGATCTTCTTTGTTATTTCCGCTGGGAAAGGTATAATTTGATATGGATTTGATTTCGATATTCACATAGGTCTTGATGTTTCGAATTTGCAAATGATTGTAAATATTATTACATACTGATAGTCCAAATTGCTTACAAAATTGATGATAGCTGGACAAAAGGCTCGCCAAGGAAGTTAAGTATTATAATATTAGAATGGGACTAGGTACCACTATATAGTTTTCTTATTAGATAATGTTGTTTACGTGAAACTCTTACAATATTTTTTCATACTCATAGTTCACATTATTGAATTTTAAAAAATGATCATATTTGACCTTAGATAAGAATAGAACTACTTATTAAGTAATATTGCCACATACTTAGACTACTAGAGAATCTATTTTCATAATTCATATACTATATTTGGATCGGATTAAGATTTAATGTCAAGTTAAACACATGGAGAATATAATATTTTTTCCATATTCTGGGTAGTTTTAATACCTATAAAAGGTTTAACATTCAGTAATTAGTGAACAATAATTTCTTGATTTTGTGTAATTGTCAATGTCAATAATTTTGAAGAGAGAAAATTATTATATTTTTGCAATTGCAAAGTTTTGGGTCTCTAAACTCCTTTTACCTTTCTGAAATACACCATGAGACTGAGAGATAGAAGAACTAGAAAAACACATAATATTTGAAAATTTCCAAGCAAGAATATCAAAGGTAGGAAGTATATATTTCTTCTACATTTAATTTATTTATGATTATAATGTTATAGAAATAGGGTTAATTTCTACCAATAGTGAATAGAGTGTAAACGATTGTACTGAAAAATCTCATCAAGTAAATTCCCAAGAAAAGCTAGAGGGGGTCAAAAATGATCCCACTTAAAACCCATCATCTTAGACAAAATTTTTCTAAACATCTAATTTAATAGCATAATAATTCACTATAATTATACTTGATAATAACTATCAAATAGACAAATAAGGAACACCAAAATTGACGAGATTTGGCCAATTATGCATACTTCCTCAAACACTACTAAATTGATATTTCACTATTTTTAAGAAATAATACAAGTGGAATATTACAAAAGGGGGGAAAGAATTTTGCCTTAAGGAAAGATAGGCAATTTTTGGATGATTAAAAACTAAATGGATGAGGGTTGTTTTATAAGTGAAACAACCTCCCACAAATCCATAATTTTTCAATGTGGGATTTGCAATTATGGGATAAGCCACAATTGTTCACAATTTAACAAATCTCCACCTTGGCAAATTCCAACCCTTTAAATCGCTCACAAAACTCACTTTTAGTAATGTCTTCAAAAGCACTTCAAAGTGCCCATCTTCAATTTTTCACAATATTGATCAAGTCCAAACAATGTTGGAACTTGACCATAGTCACCACCTTTGTCAACATATCAGCAGGATTCTCAGTGGTATTGATCTTCTGGATTGCTACTCAACTTTCTTCCAAAACCTCTCGTATAAAGTGATAACAAACATCAATGTGCTTTGTCCTCACATAACTTGGTTCTTTGCTAAATGAATAGTAGTGTGACTATCACAATGTACTTTGACACACTTATGTCCAGTTCCCAATTCATCAAGCAATGCTTGAAGACAAATTGCCTCCCTTATAACCACTATAGCTGCTATATACTCTGCCTCTGTAGTTGACAAAGCAACTGTTGATTGTAAAATAGACCTCTAACTGATCAGTTCCTTTATAAGAATAAACATATGGCCAGTAGTTGATTGAAGCCTGTCCAAATCACCAGCATAGCTAGAATCACAATATCCAGTTACACATTGATCGACTTAATTATCCCACTGAAATGCCAAACCAACATCTATGGTGTCTAGAATGTATCGTAAAATCTGTTTCACAGTTTGTCAATGTTCCTTGCCTAAATCATTCATATACCTGCTAGCGATTCTTACTTCTCGTGAAATGTTAGGCCTTATATACACCATCGAATACATCAAGCTACCAACTATAGTTACATACGATACTTTGGTCATGTACTCTCATTTTGTATCATTCTTTGGAGATAAAGATGCACTGAGCTTAAAATGAGGAGAGAATGGAGTACTGACAGGCTTTGACTTTTCATTCAAGTCAAAAGGTTATAGTACCTTTTTCAAATATTTTTTTAATCAAACACAGTTTCCCTAACTTTCTGTCTCCACTTCTCTCCATATCGAGAATTTTCTTGGCTTAACCCAAATCCTTTATTTCAAACTCCTGATTTAACTAAATCTTCAATCTCTCAATTTCTCTTTGATTCTTTGAAGCTATCAGCATATCATCGACATACAAAGGAAGATAGATTTAGGATCCATGTTATAGCTTATGCAAATACACAGTGATTGTACTTCCTTCTTGTGTACTTTTGGCCCATCATAAACTTATCAAAACATTTGTACCACTACCTTCGAGATTGCTTAAATCTGCACAACGATTTTTCAAGCTTGCACGCCATATTCTCTTTTCCAACAACTTTAAAACCTTTGGGCTAAGTCCTATAGATTTTCTCCTCTAAGTCTCCATGTAAAAATGTTTTTACATGGAGACTTAAAGGAGAAAATCTATAAGACTCAGCCCAAAGGTTTTAAAGTTGTTGGAAAAATGCAGTTTTTACACCCAATTGAACTAGTTCCATATCAAACTATGCTACCAAAACCAACAAAAATCGAATAGAGGAATTTTTTACAATTGGAGAAAAACTTCATTATAATCAATTCCCTCCATCTGAGCATAGCCTTTGGCCACCAGCCTTGCTCAATGGTCAACATTATCCTTGTCAGGAAATCCGTCTTTCTTTGCATATACCCATTTGCATCCAATTGTCTGCTTTCCCTTTATAAGACTAGCTAGCTTCCACGTCTGATTCTTATGAAGGGAATGTATTTCTTCATTCATGGCTATCATTAACTTATCTTCTTCTGTACTTCAGACTACTTCCTTATAAGTGGTAGGAATGCCATCAATTTCAATTAGAGATGTATAAGTCACCGTATTAACATAACCAGTAGGTGCCTGAATGTTCTTTTTTCGCTTTCTCAATGCAATTGGTAATTATTGTTGTGGAGGTTCTTAGGTTGGAACCTCTTCATCTAGCTCCTCTTCTACCACAAGAATTTCTGCATGTGCTTCATCAATTACTAGGGTAACAATTCTTCCTTGAAACTCTGCCTATTTTAGAGTACCATTTGTCTGCTTAACATTTTCAGTTGTCACCTTTCTTAACATGATAGATTCATCAAAGGTAACATCTTTACTAAAAATTATTTTCTTTGACTCTAGGCATCAAAGAGGATATCCTTTCATCCTAAAGGTGATCCCATAAAAATTGCTTTCTTTGCACATGGATTAGTTGATGGAAGGTGATTGATGAGATGGAAAGCATATGTAACAACCTCAATCCAAAATTCTCTACGAAACCCAGCATTAGAAGCATACACCGAACTTTCTCTAGCAACGTCTGATTCATAAGTTTTACCATCTCATTTTGTTGTAGCGTATCCCTGATTGTGAAGTTTCTGACAACACTTTTATCTTCGCATATTTTTAAAAATGGATCACTCCTATACTCTCCACCATTATCTGTATGGAGACGTTTGATCCTCCTGCCTATTTGAATTTCCACTATCTTCTTCCATTTAAGGAAAACTTCCAGCACTTCGTCCTTAGGCTACATAGTATACACCCATACTATTCGAAAAAAATCATCAACAAAGGTCACATAATATTGTTTTCCTCCCAACAAAGTTGTTTCGAAAGGTCCCCACAAATCATAGTGAATATAATCTAAGGTACCCTTCGTATCATGGATTGCAATGCTAAATTTCACTCTTGTCTGCTTCTCTTTGACACAATATTCACATAAGTCTAATTTTTAGGACCAAACTCCTTTCAACAATCCTTGATTTACTGATATCTTCAAGGATTTTTCACCTGCATGTCCTATGCACATATGTTGTTGGACCCCGATTTTTAAGTGGAATTTAGAAATAATAAGTAAAAAGAAATGAGTGTTATTATGTATATGTTTAG
>JAOSBN010000178.1:44119147-44132139 GCA_027563595.1 Erythroxylum suave | reverse complement strand
GGATAATTTCACATTTGATTATTAATTTTACATTTACTTTTAATGTTAATTACTTAATTATTAACTTCTAATTTTAAGTTTTAACAATCTTTAATTTTATTCTTTGCATATACATAATTCATTAATTACATACTAATCCCATTTTAATTTTCCATTTTCAATTTCAATTATAATTTTCATTTAACAAATTAATAACAAAATAACATAAATTACTTACCCAAATTCCCAAACCCAATAGTCCAATACCCACGGCATTCTTCAACTTCAATTCAATCGAACAATTTCAAATTACCAACTTCAAAATTTCATTCCATAATTCCATTCCAACACAATTCTATTCCAAAACAATTCCAAAATCCAAATCCATTCGGTATTGAAAAACAACTTCAATTCCATATTCAAAAACCATAAACCAAATCCATTCCTCCACAATCACAACAAACGCAAATCCAATTCCAATTCCTCCACAATTCCAAATTTCCAATCAGTATTCAAAGAATCAGAAACCATAAACCAATCGGTAGTCAATACACTGCAAAGGCAAACACAAATGACAAATCCAATCCATTCCATTTCATAATTCCAATCCACAACAGAAATCAAAAAATAAAATCCATTTACCACCCCAAAAAATTATTTAACCGTCGGATTGTGTCGGGTCCTCACTTGGGTATTCGGATTGGGCTTTAGTTCGTGCCTCTGTGAGCAGTCGGAAGGTCGCCGGTGGTGTGGTGCTGCGGCGACGAGGAGAGGTGACATCGAGGAGGAGCTGTCGAGGCTAGATCTACACGGATCTGCACGGATGGGGCCGGATCTACACGGAGAGAAGGAGAACGGAGGGCGACTGGGCGAGGAGGAGAACCAAGCGTCGCAAGTGAGAGGATCTCCAAGTCGAAATGCCGGTGAGCGGTGAGCCGGTGACAGAGCGTGAGAGCGAGAGAGTGAGAGAGTGAAGCTTAGAGAGAAGAAGAAGAAGATAGAAGAACGTAGAAATGAAGAAGCAAGAGACAGAAGAGGGTCCGGGGGGGTTTGGGTAAAATTTAATAATTTTCTTTTTTTGCACTTTAGTCCTCGGGTTTTTTAAAAATTTCGAAATTGTCCGAAATTTTTCGAAATGTTGGGTACCGGCCAGTACCCAACGGAAACACCCGATACCGGCCGGTATTTACGGCCGGTACCAAGGAAGAGATCCGAATTCTGCTTTCTGGCCGGAACGTACGAAACGGATCTCATAACCTTGCTTTCAACCATGGACAACACAGTTCCAATTGTACTTCCTTCTAGTTTCAAGCTTTGAATACTTCAAATATTTTGTAAGTTTAGTAAGTGGGATTAGTAATTAATGGACGCTTAGTTTTAAGAAAGCGAATGAACATAAAATCCTGCCGATAAATATGCAATCTGAATTAGAAATCTACGTTGGTTTCCTCCGAGTCTCTTAACCATCATAAGTGTTACAAAGGTTATCTTGGGATTCGAAATTTCACCGAAGTTGATCGCCAATATCCTTTGTACGACAATCTCACTTAGGTCCGCTTAAGCAAGACTTCAGCCATCAACAACCCTCGAAATGTTTACCCCGCACACTCGAAGAAACAATGCTATGAAAGCAATAAAAAAATAAAGGCAACTAGAAAATAAGAGAAATACGGTAAAATCAACCTTTATATTACTTTCCCTCAAAAGAATACAAGAAATGTTATCTCTCTTATTGAATTAAGAGTAAAGCTCGAATGAGCTATATATAGGCACTTTAAATTGGAAACCAAGTTACATTCAGAATTTCACTTAAACTAAACTGCCTAAGATTTTGCTAAGATCACGGTTATCTCTATCAGACACTACAACAAAGTAAGGAAAATGCTACGTTTTTCTTTGCTACGTTTTTAAAATCGTAGCTAAAGGTCAATATTTTGTGACAATTTGTAAAATCGTTGCCAAAAGGTTAACTTTTAGCGACAATTTTTGCAATCGTAGCTAAAAGGTTGATTTTCGCGATGATTTTGAAAATTGTCACAAAATATCAACCTTTAGCTATGATTTCGAAAAAATCGTCATAAAAAGTTAACATTTTGGTGATGAATTTAAAAAGGTCCTAAAAGACCAAACTTTTTTTTTGCTACATTTTTCAAATCGTAATCAAAGGTTGATATTTTGTAACGATTTGTAAAATCGTCACTAAAAAGTTAAATTTTCGAGACAATTTTTAAAATTGTAGCTAAATATCAACTTTTTAACTACGATTTTGAAAATTTTGTCACAAAAGGTTAATCGTTTGGTAACGATTTTAGAAATGTCCCCAAAAACCAAATAAAGGTTGGCAACGATTTTCGAAAACGTCGCAAAATCTGGTATTTATGGGAAAAAAATGACAGTTTATCGTTTAACCTAATATCGACTTTCTTCTCTAGCGTCCACCTCTCTGACACCTTTGAAGCCTCCTCCACCGTTCTCTATTTCACCTTTCCAGCCTCCTCTCCATAATCTTCCTCTCTTGAGTTTCCAGTCTCCTCCACCGCTATGCTCTTTAACGTTTCCACTGTCCTTTAGCAACCTCCTCTCTTGCATCTCGAGCCTCCTCTAGCGTCCTCCTTGTGTTTCTAGCTCCTTCTCATGTTTCCAACCTCTTAATCATGATCTGGCCATCACCTTCCAGCCTCATCCTCGTGTTCCAACCTCTCACCAATACATCATCTTCGCTGCAATTTTCAGATACCCATTGACCGTATAATTTGGGTAATTTAACGAAAATGATTAATTATAGTATCAGCTAAAGAAAATTGTCCAGATGCTGAAAGTTATGTGAAAGCATAGCGACTTTTGTTGGATAACTAGGAATATTTGGATTGAATAAGGATGTCCTGTTCTTAGTGGCATTTAAACTTCATCGATTTGAATCCCCATTCATCTAATTTCTTGTTCATGAGTTCAATTAATTTGAAATTGTGAATTTATGCCTTCGGTTAATGGATTTCTTTATGGGTTAATTGAATTTCTACTGGGTTTTATCGATTGATGGGCATTGCGCTTAAAAATTTTGGAATCTATCACGTTGATTAAGTTGATGGCTGATTGCAATCGTAGTGATTACTATTGTTGAAGATGAAATTTTTTAATGGATGTTCTGGGTGTTGTGTTGAGACTTTGAGAAAATTGGAAATTAGTTTGATTTGAGTCAATAATGCTGCTGATTTGTTGGGAAATTGTTTATGCTGATTTGCATTAAGAGTATTGCTGAAATTGATATTTGTTGTTGATCTTTAGTTATGAAATTTAGTTTGTTTTCTCATAATAACTTCTTAGGCTATTGTATTTGGGAATAGATGAGCATTATTCTACAAGATTCTTCGTCGCTATCATCCATTTTGCCTATGAAGAAGCAGCTGGTAATAGAGAACCAATTCCTGTGACAACAAGACCTTTTAACTCTGACAATGCAATAGGCACCTTTGACTTTGGAGAGATCTGTTTCTTTCTCTCTTCTCCATGGACATTTTTAGGGCAGTACTCCTTTTATTCTTATCTGTATTAATCCTATTTTTACATTGGCGACTAGGTGTGGGGAGGGTCTAATATATTGGTTTATATTTGTATAACTCTTGATATTCATATACTATTATTTCTACACTTTAACACTTGCATTTGAGACTCTTTGAGCTACACTTTAACACTTGTATTTGAGAATCTTTGAGCTTTAGATTGAAATTTCAGATTTAAAAGAACAAGTGATGAAAGTGTTGAAAAAACGATTTTACAAGAGATTTCCAGCTGCTACTTTTGAAAGAAATTCTATACCTAAACCTTTATTTGATCCAAATGCTATCAATTTGAAGTATTTTCTTGCTTCCTTTTGAAATTTTTGTAAGTATGAATATACTTGTCTTTTGAGGTCAAAATCGCATGATGAATTGAGGTAATAATAGCTAAGCAATTTTTGTTAAGTTTAAATTGATCATGAATCTAGCAATTTGATTTGTTTGGAGAATTGTGCAAGTTTTTTACACCAATTTTTATCCAATCTTTATGAGATATTTGAGCCTAATTTCACACTTGTGGAGTTTCCAAGATCTACAAACAAGCTCGCCCATGCTTCTAGCCCTGTTACACATGAAGAACAACATCCTTAGCTTTTCTTTTGCACGTGCATATGGATGTGTGGAGATTGGACAACCTTTGAGATTAAGCTACCATTTGAAACATATGTGCAGAAGCAGATGCATGACATCAACTCAGCAATGGTCTTTTCGTATCGGGTTCATCGATATGGACAAACTTAGCTAGTCGTTCTAGTTATGTTGTATGTTTTTTAATTTTAGCATTTATAATTTTTAAACTGATCTTTTTATTTATTATTTTGTCTATAATAATTGATAAAACTTTAATTAAAATCTTGTATATGAAGAATACTTTTTTTTGGTATAATTTAATGATTTTTATTTTTTATATACATGCTTCAAATTATCGATTATTTTTGTATAATTAATTAATAACAAAAATTAATATTATTTAATGATACGAATTAAAAATATCACAAATAATTATAATTCAACATGTTATATCATTTCATTAAAATGTATATTAAAGCATTGATTGCATTTTTAAAAAACATAGCTAAAAATATTTTTAGCTATGTTTCTAAAAATATAGCTAACAATTTTTTGCTAAAAAAACATAGCCAAAAGATATTGGCGATGATTTTACAAAACCTCGCTAATACTCTTTCGCTACGAAAATAAAGCGTAGGTAAAAATTATTAGCGACGATCAACCAAAGACGTCACCCATAGTTTTTAACTATGGGGATTTGGCGACGATTATAAATTGTCACTAATAACTATTAGCGACAATTTTAGGACTTTTAGTGACGATTTTTTGGTAACCAAATGTCGCTTCTATTGTAGTGAGATTACATGACGTGGACCAATTAGATGACACTCACATACAAATATAACTCTAACTGATAAGATACAATACACAAGATAATAAAAAGATAGAGTTTATATTCAAATAAGAAACTAGCATCCTTATCCTCGAAAATCTCCACTATTTTCAGATGTTGAGTCTCACTGCAACTCTAACTCTTATTTGTCGCCACATCATCTAAGATATATCCACGATCTCTATTCGCTAATAATGCAATGTGATCTTGCCGAAGCCCATATGGCACACTGGCCTGATCCAATGCTTCCCACATCAAATCTGCTAGTCATGGTCCATTCATCCAAGCATAGGCCAAGTCCTTAGCTTGAGTTGAGTCAATCTCTATAAGGGCCAAGTCGTTAGCCAAGTCCTTAGCCTGGGTTGAGTTAAGGGTTGAGTCAATCTCTACAAGGGCCAAGTCCTTAGCCTGGGTTGAGTCCGATCTCACTCGCCCATATTTGCCTTAGTATTTTAGCATGTCTCCCTCACGCGTGTAATCTAGCTAACCTTCCTCCTAAGGCGCCTCGTGAAGTTTGCTAAAAAGTGTTTTGAAGATTAAGGATCTAACAATAAGATTGTATGATTTGATAATACATGCTTAGATCAAGAAAAAAACATTTTATTATCATCTAATTATATTGTGAACTCTATAGAATTTCATTAAGAATTAATTTTGACAATCCTCATAAATTCCATAATTACTACTCCAATAATCTGAAAGAATAATTAATTTACACATCTTTGTTATTAAAATAAAATCATAAATTAGTTATTAGACCCACCCTGTATGCTAGTTTATTAATGCATATTAAACTTATAAATTTAAATAAAAATATCCTTTTATATACGTAATATTCTTGAAATATAAATTATATATATATATATATATATATTTCAAATTTTGAGTAAAATTATCTTTAAAAAATCATTGAAAGAGTGTTTTATTTTAAATATTATTTGTTAACATAAGATAAATGGGTCATAATTTCTAAGAACATTCACTGCGTGCTAAAATATAACACTAAAAAAGCATAAAAATTTGTATATTTATTTTATTATGATTTTTTATTTATTTAGTATGTATTACATGATTTTATGTATTCTTCAAAAAATAGAGTGTGCAATGGAAGCGTGAGAAATTAAACATGTTTTGAGCATAAACTTGTAAAATTATCTCTAAAGAGAATTTCTAAATAGAGAGATAATTATGTTCATTAATTATTTTTATTGAATATTGTGAAGTTTAAATATAAGTTACGCAAAAAAAAAAACTTTTTGGAGCCTACCAAGACTCATTACAATATCACCCAAGCTTGATGGGTTAGTGAGAGAAGCTCTGCCCTCTCTTTCTCCTTCTTTTCACCTCACTTGCTCACCTTCCCCACTGACACCCCTTGCTCACCTCCTTGCTCTTACCCTCCTTCCTTCTCTTTTCTCTCCCTACAATCCCTTCCTCATAACAGATCTGCTCATACTTCCACACTTGACTAGACCCAGATCTAGGTTTCACCATGCCAAACTTGCCACTTTCCCCACCTGCTCTGGACAAAGAGGCATTTCCCCCTCTATCCCAGTCTGCTCCTACACCTGCACACCATATTCCCCCATCACCCACTCCTCCACCCTCAACCTCTACCCTCCCAGTTGAATCGCCTCCTTTAAACTCAGAAACCACTTCCACCTTCCTCTCTTAACCCCCTCGACGGACCTGGAAGCAAGTGGTGGGTGGAGGCTCAGTTGACCATGCACTGCACTTCTGCCCACCCAAATCGGATGAGGGTCGCCCTATTGTCCATCCGGATATTGAAATACTTCAAGAAGGGGCAAAATCCTGGGAGAACTCACTTATAGGGTTTTTTTGGGACAAAAGGCCAACATTCCCAGTGATATCTAGATGGGCAAAGACGGTTTGGAAAAATAAAGGATTTGAAGAAGCAATCATTGTGGAGGAGAAATATCTTCTATTTACATTTTCCTCTAAGGGCCAAGCTCTCCAAGTTATTGAAGAGGGGCCATGGCATATAGCAAACTTCCCACTTTTCCTACAGCCATGGCAGCCAGGTTTTCAGCCGGACAATAAGGTACAACGACTAATACCAATGTGGGTAAACCTCTATAACGTGCCTCTTGAATACTGGACCACAAAAGGGTTGAGTATGATTGCTAGCTACATAAGGAACCCACTCTGGTTAGATGAGAACACTGCAAATCGTAAAAGATTGGATTTTGTGCAAGTATGCATTAGTATGGATGTGTCAAATCTCCAAGAATCTATTCCTATTATGAGATTGGGGATGAATGGTTCCCTTTATGAAGATACAGTCCTAGCACAATACCAATGGAAACCCTCCCCTACTGCTCAAGGAAAACAGTGGAAGCCTATGGGAAAGACTTTCCTTAGGGGCGACTATGAAGAACTTATGGGTATAGGTACTGCAAACACTTCAGCTAATACGGCTAAAACTCATAATCCTATGAGGATCCCTGAAGCAGATGAAGAAAAGCATGACTCTGTACATGTAATGAGCAATGAAGGAAAACTAGCTGCTGAAGAGGGGTCAGGGCATAACCGTGATGTAGAGCAGGGAAAAGCTGACATTTATACACCTGAAACTTCTGGGATAGCTCCCCTCACCGAACCTAAAGACATGGCGCAATTAGATGCTGCGGAGGGAGCAGGAAATGAATGTGCACTGGAGCTAATCTCAGTGGACAATGTAACAGTAGTAAGCAGTAATAATGGTTGTACTGAGGATGTTTCTCAAGCTGAACCTATAGTAGCTGTAGTGAAGGACCATGATTCCGAAAGGGGAGGGTTTACACAGGAAATTAAGGAAGCAGACTAGGTGAATTTCTGGCGACTGCTAAAAAGAAAACTAACCGGATCAAGAGGAAAGGCTCCAAAACCACCCAAGCCTGATTTATGAAGTTCATTACATGGAATGTGCAGGGTATAAGCTGCCCAAAAAAGCTTTCGACTTTAAGAGATTTTGTCTATAACACTAATCCATAGTTTTTTGCTCTTTTAGAGACAAAAATTAGGTATGAGAATCTTATATATGTGAATAAGCTGGGCTCAAAGTGGAAATTTATTTCCAGCCGTCAAGCTCATTAGTATGGCAGAATAATATTGGGTATGACCCCTCCCTGGTGGCTCTACATGTATGTTCTACTGAGATTCAAGCCTTACATATGAAATATACTCTTCTTCAGATGAATGCTGAGTTTTTTGTCTCCATTATCTATGGCTCCAACCATGCATTCCAACGGAGGCAGTTATGGGACAATCTAATTCAATTCCAAAACTCAATAGATGGCCCATGGTTACTATCGGGAGACTTCAACTCCACACTATACAGAAATGAAGCAGAGGGCCATTTTCGGATGGGCAAATTTTTAATAGACTTCTTTAAGTGTGTGGAAAAACTGGGTATTTTTGACTTAAAATCCTTAGGACACTTCTACACGTGGAGTAACAAATAGAAAGGTAGATGGGCCCTAAGGAAGAAATTAGACCGAACATTGGTCAACCAAGAATGGATCATACAATTTCCAAATACTGTGACATCATTCCTTGACCCCCTATTTTCGGATCACTCTCCAATGCAGATTGCTAATGTTCCCCAACAACAACCCAAACGAGGTCCCTTCAGGTTTAACAATTTCTTGATTGAAGATGAGAGCTTTGATGAGGCAATTCACAAGGGTATGGGGTTTCCTACCGTAGGTACTTCCCAGTTTGTTTGCATGCAGAAATTAAAAGCAATTAAAAAGGAAATGAAACTCTTGATGCTCACCAGACCTAACTCCACTCAGAAAGCAGTTACCTTAGCAAGAGAAGATTTGCAAAAGGTCCAACATCTTTTAGGAGAGGACCCGACCAATACCAATCTAGTGACAGCTGAGAACCATTCCTACAGTCTTATCTCACTAAATCCAAAGAACATGACAGCTTGCTAGAACAAAGAGCCAAGGTGAATTGGCTTAAAGCTGGAGAAAGGTGTACAAAATTTTTCTTCAACTCGATATTGGCTAGAAAGAATGTAAATCGGATATGCTCCCTTAAACTAGCAGATGGAAGAGAAATCACAACATAAGAGGATATGCTAAAGGAAGCTGAGGGTTACTTCAGGCGATTCTATGGAACCTCTAGAACAATTGCTAACCCAACCTCTCTTGATATAATCATTTAGAAAAAACTCTCCTAGGAACAAGCAGATTCTCTTATGAAACTTGTTGAGGATGCAGAGATCAGAAAAGTATTGTTTAAGATGGCACCAAATAAATCTCCTGGGTCGGATGGATTTAATGGTTACTTCTACCAAAAGACTTGGCAAACTACAGGCCCTATGGTTCTAGCACCAGTAAAGGAGTTCTTCAATAATGGGAACTTGCTAAAGGAGCTCAATAAAACTCACATTTGTTTGATTCCTAAAACTCCCTGTCCTTCAACACTAGAGGATTACCAACCTATAGCCTGCACTAATGTCCTATATAAAATTATCTCCAAAGTCTTAGCTAATAGGATGAAATCGGTTCTAGATTGTGTAATTTCTAACAATCAAAGTGCTTTCCTACAAGGCAGGAATATAGGTTACAGTTATTCCATTATTCAAGAACTGCTGAAAGGGTACCAACGGAAAAGCAGTCCTCCCAATTGCATCCTAAAGATTGATTTCAAGAAAGCATTTGACCGTATAGACTAGGGTTTCTTACAAAAGACTCTAAACCTATTAGGATTTCCAGCTCAGTATATCAAATGGATTAAGGAATGTATCACATCTCCCACATATTATATCCTAGTCAATGGTCTACCGACTAAACCCTTTAAAGGAGTACGAGGGCTTAGACAAGGTGACCCTCTTTTTCCTTACCTTTCCATCATTTGTATGGAGGTACTTAGTATACTAATTCAACACAAGGTTGGTAACAACAGGGAGTTTAAGTTTCACTCAAAATGCAAGAGAGTCAGTCTTATTAATTTATGCTTTGCGGATGACTTACTCTTACTCTCTCGGGCCCATGGTAAGTCTATCAAGCTACTTATGACATTATTGACTGAGTTTAAAGATTTATCGGGTTTGGAGATAAACTTTTCCAAAAGTCAATTTGTGCTAGCTACAGGGGCTAATTTAATGGAGCACCGAATCTCACAACTAACGGGTATGTAGAGGATATAAGCCCCATTACAATATTTGGGCCTTCCTATAACTACTAAGAGAATTCACTATGCAGAATGTCAGATTTTATTTGATAAAATTCAGAGCAGACTGGGCCTATGGACAAACAGAATGCTTTCTATTGGTAGAAGGTTACAACTTATAGAATCAGTCCTTAATTCCCTTCATATTTACTGGTCTTCAAATATCTCTTTGGCAAAAGGAGTCATTAAAGCTATTGAGAAACTTTTCAGAAAGTTTTATGGGGCAACATGAACTTCGATAGTCATTTTGCTAAAGTGAAGTGGCAGGAAGTGTGTAAGAGTAAAGAGGAAGGGGGACTGGGTGTGATTTCCATTGCCTTTTTTAACAAGGCAGCACTAGTCAAGAACTTATGGAATCTTCTTACCGAGAAGTAGTCTCTATGGATTCGATGGGTCCATAGTTATATACTCAAAGGAAATAGCCTCTGGTGTATACTTATAAAACCCTCATTTTCTTGGCATATGACTCCACTACTGAAGCTCAGATCATTGCTAGAACCTATTGTGTCATGTACAGTGGGGAATGGAAGTAGGGCTTTCCTGTGGTATGACAATTGGACAGGAAGAGGTGTACTAATTACCAACCCTTAGGCAATTCAGATCTGGCATAGAATCCCTAGTAGGGCTAAAGTCAAAGAAATCATAAGAGGAGGGCAATGGAACATCCCTCCTACACTACACTTCTTGCTACCTAGCTACCATCCAAGTGAAACAGGTGTGGACACCTTCCAATGTCTCAATCAGTTGCCTAACACCTTTAGTATCTCCAAGTTTAGGAAGTGGACTACTCGTGGAAACCTACGACAGGACTGGTTCCTAATTGATTGGCATAAGTCTCTCAAGCCTAGTTCTTCTATCCTACTGTGGCTTGCAGTATTGAACCGGTTAAGTACTACTGACCGTCTACACTTCTTGGCCCCTAGCACAAAATGTGTTCTATGTAAACTAGAATCTGAATCAAGGGATCACCTTTTCTTCCATTGCCCCTTCTCCCAACCCATTTGGGAGAGGGTGAAAGATACACATTACATGTCTAATGTAGGTATCTCCTTTACTGAAGCCATGGGCTGGCTACAGAGGCGTTCCCACACTCCTAATAATACAGAGCATATAAATATAATAGCTTTCGCTACCTCCGTCAAAAAGATTTGGCGAGAGAGGAACTATAGGAGATTTCAGCACAAGTCACGCACAAAGGAAGCAGTTACCAACTCTCTGATCTTAAGGATCAGAGAGCAAATTTTATGTTCAACAATGCCAGCATGAACACACCTTACTCTAGTAAAACATGATAGGTAGGCAGGCGAATCAATAAACAAGCGGCAACAGAAGAGTGGTTAGAAATCGCACCTGTTACCTTTATTCCCTGAGATTCGTCGAATGCAGGAAGGGAGCCCTACAAGGTTGATAGTTTCCCTCCATTTCTGAACCAATTCGCAACCTCATGTGAAACAAGAAAACGCAGTGAGTTAGTAATTGCACATGTGGGGAAGCCAGCTGAAGGAGAAGAGACTTAGTATAGTTCTTACCTCGAGAGAAACTTCCAACCCCAGGGCCCAGGAAGGTTCTCATAGTAGCAGAGAAGGGGCGGATCTATCCAGCAGGGACGACGCTTCGGGAATCAAGCACAGAGAAGCTCAGTCAGAGGAGGCGCGAGGAAGACTAATTGCATCAAATTGCCAACGAGTTATTGATTTCTCAAAGGAAACCAGCAGTGCTAATGACAATCGACTACCTCCTACTGGAAGACAAGAAGATATGCGGCAACCCTAATTTGGAAGGGTCTAGAGAAAACCACGAAAGGACCAAACAAATTTACCCTAATTGATAAGGTCATTGTATTTTGTTAATGTCTTAACGAAGTTGTTTTGTTCACTTGCAACTTAGGTGACCTCGTTCGTGCAAAGACTTGTTTTGTAACCGTTGCAGATGACTAACTTTTGTCCCATTCTTTATTAATTACATTTTAACTTTTCAAAAATATCATACTTGATAAAATTCAAGATTATTGGTCTCGTTAGTTTGTCTAATTAATAGGAGTTAGTTTGACAAACTAAAAAAGATTAATTCTAAAAAAATGTATCAAAAACTATGTACAATAAAGTATAAAAGCTTTTTCGTTGAAAAATAAGCCACCATGGATCGAATAAATTGGTTGAAATTAAGTATGTGACATAAAGTAGAACCTATATCGTAAAAATGGGTTTACAAACTTAAGAGGCATTTTTGTGGATCTTGAGGTGTCTAAGGTTTTATTGATGATACTACCACTTTCCCTCAGTAAATCTTAGAAGCTTTAATTACCAGACGTCAGAACACATTCTTACATAAAAAGATAAATAAAAAAAATGTAGATGGGGTAGTTGAAAGGATTTCAGAGCGAAGATTATTTTGATTATGTAGTCAAGTTAAAAAAAGGATTATATGGTATTAAGTGATGGGAAATCGAGTCGAGATCTGATCCCGATTGCAGCGGAATAATCACGAAACTTTTTCGTGACTTTTGATTTTCCGAAAATCAAGATTTATTTAATTCTATAAAATGATTAACACAAATCATAATAAAGCAAAAATTTAACTCATACCTTATTCCGAAGCTTGATCTTCATCTTGTCGTATCCCTCAAACCGTTCCCGAAACCGATCCGCTTCAACCACTGTAGCCGCACAAATGTCCAGCCCCTAACGGTATCCAGAGAATGAGTTGAGAGAACTCTGTAACTCTTACAAAGAGGGTTAAGCATGAAGTGCTTGCTCCATAGAGTTCAAGCTTATTTATAATAAGCTTTGGATATTTTAGTAATTTAATTGAAATTAACTAATTTCAATTAAACTTTAATTAAAATTAAAAATAATTCTAATTAAATACCA
>JAOSBN010000178.1:44073102-44087143 GCA_027563595.1 Erythroxylum suave | reverse complement strand
GGCAAGAGAGACTATAAGAGTTACTAAGGTAACACGAGGTAGCACAGAATCTAGCATGCTACCTACTTGTCTAATTTAGAAAGACTATTTTTTTCCTTTTCTTTTTCCTTCTTTCTACTAATGTTACACGAGGTAGCATAGAATCTAGCATGCTATTTCCTCTAATTTAGAAGACTTTTCCCTTTTTTTTCCCTTGGAAGTGGGTGGTACTAACCACTATCTCTTGGTGTACAGATTTTCTCTACAACTCTTATCACCCAGCTTCTTTGGGTTTATATAAATATCTATCTTTTTGAAACACAGGCTCCAAAAAGAAGCGTCCTTTAATATAAACTCCAAAAAATCATTGTGATTCCCTTGGTATTATTATATCTGTCTGTTATTTCTTGAATTGAATTTTCTCGGAAGAATTTATTATTATGATTATTATTATTATTATTGATAACTTGGTTGCGGCCCTGCAGGCATTAATGTGGATTTGATTTGTTTTTGTATTTGAAAAGTGTATTTTGTTTTAGCTTCTCCCCTTTTGGCTGCATCGAAATGGGTGGGTTTGGTTTAGGCTCCTCACTCACTCGCTCTTGCGCCGCCTGCCTGCGTGCCTGCCAGGTCTGTTACGAGAATTTGCTTTTTCATCGTTACTTAGTGTTTCTTGTGTTCATCACTTCATTGGTCAGCCTGTTTTGGAATATTCTTACAAATATCAGGTCATGATTGTTTTGGGCAATTTTATCATATCCTAATAATAATGACTTTGTTCCTACATTGACCGTATTGTTGGGAGCATTTGCAATAGTACCCCCATATTCCCCGAGGAAAATCTTCAGAACTTGTCGTCTTATTAGCTTATCTCCTCATTTTGTTACCTCAGAAAAGAATAATACTATTACGGATAGTAATTTGTTTGATTCGTCGGTATCAAACAGACTTATTCTGTTACCTGTTGTATTATTCTTCCCAAAAAGCTGACATTTTCGTGGGTGCTCAGCTCTGAGAACAAATATGAAACCCCTTTTTGAATTTAATTTGCGGGTTTCAACGAATAGAAAGAAGTGAGTAATGAGTTGCTCTTAACCTTTTAAAAGTAGACGAAGCATAAACCCCCAAAAGGGTAAACAAGATTGTTATAGGGAGACCATTAAATGAAGAGAGTGACAACAAAACATGGTGGGCAGATGTGGAAATTGCAAACCTTACCCATTTTGGGAATCATATACGCGTGGCAGAATTCTAGCTACCCAATATCAAAAGGTCCCCATATTTTGTTCCCCTTTTTAGAAAATGCTTGATGGATATTTGTATTGTGGTACTAGTACTGAATCCCTATAGAAAACAAAATACTAATAAATCATTGTTAAAAAAAATAAAAGGAAAGATAGACAAGAGGAGGCTTGCACGTGCAAGCTTTAATCAGTGGTGATTTCACCACAGCTCCTCTCTCTTTCTCTCTCTTGCTCTTGGACCTATAAGGCTATAACTCAGTGACGGGATTGCTTTGGATCTGATGCCCATTAAATTAGAACCACCAGAAGAGTGAGTGTTTACGGGGGATGGGGGTGGGGTACAGAATGTTGCTTTGTAATGGACATGATCTTCATTTCGATTGTGATTGTTCCTACTCTTTCACTTCTGTCTTTTTTTTATTTTACTTTCTCTATTCACGATACTGATTATGATGGTTACTAGAAATTACCATGCAGTGCCTTACTTTGCCCTCTAAGGTTGTTGCTGATTCCTAGGTGATTCCTAGGTTAACCTTTCATTATTATTCATTCTTATTTCATGTTATATTCGTCAACTATAAAGAGTAGGGACTCAAAATGGATTTTATTTACAGCCCGTATGGAAATTTTTGAATTGGATTTAATTATTTTTGTGTGATTAAATTAAATTCAATTTATGTTGTTTGAAATAAATTTATAAATATTAAAGTTGAATTCAATTTCATTGTTTGAAATAAAATAAAAATGAATTCAACTATTTTATATGACTTTTTTATCTTTAACTAAAAATAGTATGTAATCAATACATGTGTATTTTGTAGTAATTTGTATATTTATGATCTATATATTTAGAAAAAGAATTTTTAAGGTTTTGAAATGAATTGACTATTTAATTCACACACCAAATCGAATCATTTTTTTATGTGAATTGAATTCGGAAAGAAAATGAGATTCAATTACGTGGCTGAATTCAAATAATCTCTTTTTTAAGATTCTAAACGTATTAATTGAATTCAATTACATAAAATTAATGAATTGAATTCATTTAATTGGATTCCAAACAGCCTGTTATAGTTAGTAATGCTTTCTTATGTACTTTCTTCCTTCTTTCTATATATTGGTTCAGATTTTCTGTATTATTTAACCTATTTTAATTTTATTTTTGTCCAAAATAATGGCATTTTATAGGTAAATAAATTTAAAACCACATCATTTTATAGCACAAATAAGATTAAAATAGGTTAAATACTACAAAGGATCGATGTTCCCTCTTCCTGATGTATCAAAGAGTCCTGACTTAATTGCCTATTTTAATTTCTTACAGGGTATTATAAGCCCACTTTTGGGTTGAACTTGGAGCTAGATTTATAGATATGTGATATTCTTGGACCATTGAGGTGGCCCTGACAGGCCTGCACTCCTTGTCTGGTGTTTGAGTCTTCTATACCCTTTTGGGCTCTCAAGCTCAAGAATACGAATATAATAGTCAGTGTTGATCTCATGGGACAAGGTAAACTTAGAGACGTTTAAACGTTTACGTTATACCATTAAATTTGATTTTCTTACAGCTGAAGAAATAAAGAGTAAGAATGAGAACAGGTCGGAGTCTAGTTAAATATTTATTTTCTTAATTTTAAAAATTAAAAACATCTTTTTAATTAACAATAACAATATTGCTTTATATAAAATATTCAAACTCTTCAAATTTTAAGCTTTATATCGGACAATTCGTGTTCCGTTGGAATTTATTTATCTTATAGGACAAGATGAACTTGAGATGTTTAAATGCTTAAGTTATACCATTAAGTTTGTTTTTCTTATAGTTTAAGAAATATAAAGTATAAGGCTGACAATAGGTTTGATTTTAGGAGAGTCACACTAACTTATGATAGTGGAGAGCCCAAAATTTTTATAAATTTCACACTAACTTTATATTTAATCGATGTGAGATCCATGTCTCATACCTTACAATTGGATCAAAATTATAACATTCGTCCCTCTATAAAGACCAACATTCTCATTAGTCGCAGCCATGTTGGTTATGGTTGATATTTTCAGGTTCCCACTTTATGGGTCACCATTCCGAGATCTTTGTTGGTCACGGCTGATACTCTCGAGTTACCACTCTGTGGGTTACTGCTCCAAGACCGGCTCTGATACCAATTGATAAGAACTTTAAGAGAGTCACACTCCAAAAGCTAGTTTTTAAGGTGGAGAGCCAAAAGTTTGTATAAATCCTACACTAACTTTGTATTTATTCGATATGAGATTCAAGTCTCATACCTTACTATTGGATCAAACCATAACAGTCCATGCCTGATTAAATATTTACTTTTTAAACAATGCCGTTTTATAGAAAACTTTCGAGTTTTTAAATAAAAAAATAACGTTGTTTAATGTCAAATTCGTATACTCAGAGCTAAATAATTAGGGATCAGATCTTCTGCTTCGATTATGATGTTTTTATCATATTCTACTAAATCTTATCTATACATTTATGTAGACCCTCATAAGCATATGGATGAGATTTAATAAAATAGAGTTAGAACAGAGTAACTAAAAGAGAGGATTTGACGGGAGACAATTAAGCCAAAAATTTAAGTGGTTTAAAATGATGATTAAATCTAATATTTTGAATTTTGGATCGTATCCAAAAAAAGGTACAAAATAGAGGTACTTATATATTGGGTTTAAATACCTACAGTACCAACCCGTTTCGTCTGGTACCGACTAATATTATAAATACCAGCCATATATTATCAATTATTTTACAATTTTTTAAAAATTTAAAAATTATTTCAGCAAATTAAAAAAATTGTCTAAAACATTACTTGGTATTGATCTCTTCAGTGTGGAGTTCGTAACATTGATTGAATATTTGAATTAATCGAAATTGTCAATTTTTTTAATCATAAATGTTTTTTGGGTTATGACGTGGAAGATGAGCATTGTGTGGGACCCGTGATCAGTTACGCTAAGCACTAACACCTATTATTTTGGCTAACACAATCAGGCGCAAGATAAGAAGCTAATCACTAAACTGCACGGGATGCATCAGATCTGACGTGTCCCTTAACGAATCACCAGAAATGTAACATTATAATGAGAAGGAGAAGAGAAAACAAAACTCTGAATCCATAAGTTGCGCTATGGATTTGTCCATGGAAAGTTCCGATTGACGAGGGAGAGCTGAGCTGAATCGTTGAAGAAGAGGAGTTCAGTTCGGAGATGAGTAAAGCAATGTTTGGTGGGGGTGGTAGTGTTGTGTACTGGGGAGGAAAGGACAAGGTGTTTGAGCTGAACCAAAGAGGAATCGTAGTGTTGTTTGGTTGGGTTTCGATTCAAGAGAAGCAGTTGAAGAGCTTCATCAACTTGTATTCTTCTTTTGGTTGGAATTCACTTGTTTCTCATGCCGATTTCCTCACCGCGTAAGTATCTCTCTTTTCTATCTCTTTGTGCGTGCTTCGGTGTAAATATTCATATATGTTTGTAAATGATTTTACTGAAAATTTTGTCTTCTGATGAGTTTTCCTGCAGATTTTATCCTGACAGGGCATTTTCACTGGCATTTGTTATCCTCCACGAGCTGATTGAGGTCAGTCATAGAGTAGGCATGTGCAATTGCTTGCAGTTTGATATTATCTGTGTTTCCGTAAAGTAAGGACTCCGAAATATAGAAAAAAGAAAGGAACTTTTAGGTTTACGATTGGTTGAATTGACTTGGTGAAAAAATGTGTTAAGATTACTTTTCTGCTGCATGTCTCTCAGTATCCATAAACTTCCAATCTTAGTTGAATTTCTATCAGCTCAATATCAAAATAAGAAGAAGTAACAACAGAGTTTTTTTTTTAAAGAAGGAACTCCTATTAGCTTGACTATTCATTGGATTGATTTGGTGAGGAAATGTGTTATAATTAGCTCTCTGGTGCAGGAGCTAAGGGTTAGACCGTGTCCAGTTGTGTTTGTAGCTTTTTCTGGGGGTTCTAAAGCTTGTATGTATAAGGTGCTTGAGGTAATATTTTTGGATTAACGTAATCAGTGTTTGTTCAGAGTGCTGTTATCTGTGATTTGGATTTGAGGTTGAATTTATTCTAATTTAATGTACATGATGCAGATACTACAAGGAACATGTGAAACTCATCCCCACATGGTATTTTTCTTTTTTTCTTTTTCTGTTCTTAGTCGCTTGCAAGTCTTCATTCCTAAATCTTTCTTTTAACTTATTTTAATTTGTGAAGGATGAATGTCGACTAGTGCGGAACTGTTTATCTGGGCATGTATATGATTCTTGCCCAGTGGATTTTATGAATGATTTTGGTGCCCGAATTTTTCTGCACCCTGCAATTCAGAAAATGCACGGTCCCTCTAATTTTGTGTCTTGGGTTGCAAAAGTTATCGCTTCTGGTCTAGATAGTCTGTACCTGACAAGGTTTGAGTACCAACGAGCTGAGTATTGGCAGACACTATATTCCTCAGCTGTACGTTTGCATATTTCCTGAAGATTTCTGAAAGTTGTCATTTCATTAGGTTTAATCTCATTACATTCTTCTCTAATCTTCAGGAATTGGGTGCTCCATATCTAGTTCTGTGCTCAGAGGACGACAACCATGCACCTTATGAAATCATTTGTGAATTTGGTCAAGGTCTACAGGCCCTTGGTGCAGAGGTTCAGCTTGTCAAGTGGAAGGGCTCTTCTCACATAGGTTTGTCTTTTCTCATTATTTCTTCTATCCCAGCACCATGTATAGGGTGAACTGGTCTTTGAAATGTTATATGTGGGCATGGAACAACATCTCATCAGCGTTTAATTTGCTTATTGTCTTTGAATGTTAGAACTTAGATTAGTCACTCCATTGCATTTAGGTCATTACAAGCACTATCCGATCCAGTATAGGGCTGCTGTCAACAATTTGCTTGAAAAGGCAGCTTCAGTTTATTCTCACAGACTCCAACATCTTGGAGACAGACATCTTGTGGATTGTACGCATGATAATATGTCCAAACTAGTTTGTGACCTACAGCAAGCAGCAGATACCTCAAACCAAAGCTTAAGAAGAGTTGCAATTGGCCCAGGTGACCATTTTTTCATGCCAAGTTCAGCAGAATATCATGCTAGAGAGTCAGAGCCTTCAAAAGATGAAAGGAAAGAAAGATCTGCACAGGTACCAAAACCTTCAAGCATCAGCGCATATAGTAGTGTTCTTGGCCAGATGCTTTTTGATGTTTGTGTCCCCAAGAATGTTGAAGGTTGGGATATCATATTTGGTGGTTCTTTGAATGGACAAGCAGTTGCTTCTGCTCGTAGGCGCATACCATTTCAGGGCATCAAATGCATTCGTCGTTCAAGATTATGATGTTATATTTACTATACTTTCTGCACACATCTGCTACTGGCTTCATTAGCATCCATCTCAAGTCTATAAAAATTCCAGCACATTTGATGCCCAAGGGTGCTGTACATAGAAGCGAAGTTCGAGACCAAGAAACAAAGAGACGTCTTTCGGGAATTTCATAAGGCATCAATGTTTGTATTCTCTTGCCCTATATCTCTTGGGCTGGTCCATTTGCATGAAGATGGAGGTGTACAGGCAGAACAAGTTGCTTACAGTAAAAACTGATGTTTGTTGAAGCTACTTCTAACTATAATGAACTGGTTGGTCAGAAAGAGATGCATATTAAGGGGAAGGAGCTGACTGCTCTAAATGTATATATCTTAGTATGTGTAGAGGAGACTGATCTTTTTATGTATGAGACGCGACGATGGGAAATTCAATACTGATCATATGCCGGATGTGCTATGTTATAAAAGATGACAAGGTACGAGGTTATAGTGTATCAATGTTCTCGTTTTGAGCAGAAAACGAAGCTTAATATTCAGTTTACATAGCTCAGTATATGTTAAAACTCTGGAGTTGCCATTTTCTTTCTGTAAATACATGCCCTACGGATATATGATTGCCAGACAATTGAAAACTCCTCTGATAATAACTTGGGAAGGTCATACAATCCATTTTTCTTGGATTGAAATTATAATAAGTTTATAGTCATTAAATAAAAATTGAAATTGAAATTCATTACAAAAGCAATATATTTGAGTCTTTTCGAATTGTGTGAGAAAATAAGAATTTTAATTCTGTTCACTTGTAGAAAACCAAAAAATCTATATAATCATAACACAAATGATCCTGAGTAATGTCATCTCTGTGACTGCAAAAGCCTTTCCACCTCGTAAAACATTGCCACGACTGTTCCTGACCAGGGACAAGTGTTGGGTCTTTCGCGTGCTATATCGGCAGAGGCTGTTAAGCCAACAAAAAGAAACCAAGAGTTGACAGAATCGATGGCAGAGGAGAAGATGAGAACTTAGAACTTAAATGTAGTCCTGGAAGTTTCTGGCACTAATGGAGTCCAGTGTCAAGCTATTTTCGCTTGCATAGAAACAGTAGTAACACCCTCGTGTAATGCAGAAGAAGCAACAATAACACCCTCTCACGATGTAGAAGAACATCCGATAGAAACAATCATTTCAGTTTCATATCGTTACAATGTTCTGATTAAGCATAGGGAATGCTGAAGAACTCGCACGTCCTATGCCTGAATCCAAGTTCCCAAAGTTATGGTCCTGCTAGAGCTTTATAAGGTTTTAGAGTCATGTTTTGTAAATTCTGATTACTTGTGACTTTTCTTGCAATTATAATAAATGTTATCCATCTAAATTTATGTACGTCATAGCTTTTATGTATCAAGTCAAATGAATTGTGAGACCAAAAGATATTGAGTCAAATGAATGGGAAGACCAAAAGAAAATTAAATCTTTTTGATCTATAAAGTCTTCATGTCGTAAAAGTCAATCAAGTATAATTATCCTCCAATCCTAGTCCATCAAAGCTACATTCAGCCTTCCAATAAGTGTTCTATTTCCATCTTGATGTATTGTTGTTTTTAAAGCTTAACGTGTCCTTTTCATGAAGATGAACAAAGGTGAATACGCAATAGTAGTGTATTATACCTCTCAAGGATTCCAATTTCTGACCTAAAACATCGCAGGATATGAAGGGATAATTGCAATACTATACTTTTTGGATCAAGCCCGCGAAACCCCACATCTTTGTTCCACGTTTTAGGATAGCTTAAACCCTTTTCAGACATGGGTGTCATGAAAAATGTGAACTTTGCGCGTGTCCGAAGTTTACATTTCGATTCTATTCAGGACTACATAGAAAACATTTCTTTAACCATACAGGACTCTTGTTAGAAACTCTTGTTTCTCATCATGTTCACTGATGGGACCTTGATCTTGGTTGTGTTTAATGGTGCACTTTCTTCAGGTACAAAACACTAAAGGATGTGACATTGAAATACATGGGTTATTACTTATTAGGCTTAGTTAACAGGGGGCAAAAGGGTTGATCCTGCATAATTAGTAATCTGCTGTTCCAAGCAAGAACTTGATAGATACACTTTTTTGGAAGAATTCCTTTTTTTTCTTTTCCCGACAGTTGCAAGAATGAGATCAGGAAAGAAAGAAAGAAAGAAAGTGGGTAGAGAACAGTAATAAATTGTAACAGAACAGTTGAAGACGCTATGCCTTTACACACACTACACCAAATGTTCCTGACCTGAAACCTTTGTCTTACCACAAAGACACTGCCCTGCCCTTAAAAAGCAACAGGCCGTTTCGTGCTTTCCATTAGTTTTATGGCAGCAAACATTTTATCGAGGATAGGAATCTGAAGGTAGAAGTTGTAATAGAAACTATAGCTGAAGTTCGAGGAACAAAAAGATTAGGCTTTACATGGATCGCAAAGAAGAAGAACAAGAACAGCTCACACCACCCTCTCAGCTTTCTCAATCCAGGCAAACAATCACTCATTCCTATCCCAGAGTCTGTCCCTTAACTTTATGCCTCCTTTTTTCCTTTATGTTGCATGCCTGATTCTGCATGCTGATCTCTGCAAATCTGGTTTGTTCATTGCCAGAAAAAGCAAAGGAAGTCACATGGACCCAGGACAACGATGACCCAGATCCATGAAGAGCCTCCGGAGCCTGACCGAAGGACTCAAATCGTAAGACCCCTTTTCCTGGTTGGCTTTGTTGCGTCTCGTGTTCTTGAAATTGCTGTCATTTTCGCTAATTTGAGGATATAGCTCAGTAAAGCCCCTGTATTGAGGTTTGTTTCTTAGCTAACTTTGTATTCCTATCACCTCAGAGAAGTATAGCTTTAAAGAGTTCTTTAATTCCTTTCCTATACCTGTTTTATCCTGCCTGGCTTAAGTTATTTTGCTTTGTGAAAGATGAGCTTCGGTGAACCCTGTCATAAAATTTAGTGGAAAATAGTGAAAGTGTCAGGTCTTGCATATCATCGAACTACTGTTATTCGATTTAGGAAGATATTATGTTACGGGTATATTGTTACAGAACTGGAAAACCTACAATCCAAATTCATCTTTTGCCGCTCTCGTTGGTACTACACTAAGGACTAAAAACGTTGAACTCACACCTGCAGCATCATACATTTCTATCTAGAGGCCTAGTCTAGGAAATGCTTTCTGAGATGGATCTATCCGCCCAAGTTCTAATTTGAACTATGGAGTTTGCAGTTTTCCATGTGTTGAAAATTTTATTGGTAATATGGCGATAGAAACCATACTCCGGTTACTCTAGTTTGATTCTTTATTTGATACAATTTCTCCTTAAGTTCTGTTTGAGCTTTTGGAGTGTTGCACGCTGCTCCAGATAATACTTTTCCAGCTTAACTAAAGACTTCAGCCTACTAAGCTTGAAAGTTTGTTGAAGTTTACTGAATTCAGCATCGGAGATATGAATGTTCTGAAATAAGCATCTTGAGGCTAGGAGTTTTGGAAGTTAACTTGTGATGATGAACTTGACTGAGGAATATAAGTATATGCTTAGTTTGGTCATTGAATGATGTTGTTTGTCTCCCTTACATGGATGGTTCAGCAACAATCAGAGAGTGGTACCTTGGTAAACTGAAAATATTTCTGAATTGAAGCACAAATGCAAGAACTTCTGTCCTAATTGATCTTCTTATACGGGAAATTAACTACAGGTCTTTCAATGTATGCAGGTTTTATATGAGAAATTAGAGGAGTCAAAAAGGTGAAGTATCCTGTCTTATATCCTATTTTAAGTTCTTCCTTTCTTGTTTTTGCCTGCTTGATCTGAAATATTAAGATCTCAGAATGGTTTATGTTCTTATGCTGATTTCCCTAGTCCATATACTTTTATAAGCTATAAAAGAAAGAGAACTGCCGTCAGGGAAGCCTATGATATTGCTGAGAACAAGTCCCCTGCAATGGAGCAGGCAGAAGCAATTCAGTCAACGTTAGAGGCAGAATTTCCTAGCTTTGCAAAAGCTTTGGTCAGGTCCAATGTGACTGTCGGATTTTGGATGGTATTCTGAAAGTTACTATAATTTGATAAACATATGATATCTTGGTATGGATACATAGATGTTTCTCATTTGGTTCTGTGTTATTTCCTAAACAGCATCTTCCAATGCGGTTCTGCAAGATGCATTTGCCAAGAAATGATACGACTGTGTTCTTGGAAAATGAAAATGGGGAAGAATTTATAACAAACTATATAGCAGAAAGGACAGCACTCAGTGGTGGATGGAAAGCATTCTGTGGCGCGAACAAACTGGTTGAGGGGGATGTGCTTATTTTCCACTTGCTCCAACCTTTAAGGTTTAAGGTACATTTCCCGTTTTATGTGTACATTTTCATCATTGCATACGATCTATTAATTGGAATATCTGCAAGACATTATCAAGCTCTTGTCATTCTGGAAAGTGTTCGCTGTCACTGTTATTAATAAACTTCTTTCACATTTCTAAACATTCTCAACCTTAAATTGTGGAAAGAAGAGGTTAGTAAGGCTCTTCCCCATGGTGACTTCATGCCTGTAATTTCTGGAAGCAATTACTGGAAAGGCACAATTCAACAAATGTTTGTGGAACTATAACCTGAAAGCAAGTTGAAGCATGATATTACTTTGATTTCTGACTTCCTAAGTCTCGGCTGAAAGTCAACCGAATAGTGATCCATCAGTCCTATAGAAGTCCTTCCCCATCTACATTGCCTAAACTTCTGAAACTACAAATTCAAAATTTTAAGATTACCATATTTTATGAACAGTCAATCACCCTTCAAATCCTTGAGTACACAGATGCCTACATGTATGCATGATCTTGAGCAAACAAAATGCTTAGTGAAAGGAGATCATGCACAATGAAGCCTCTCACCATAGAGGCTTATCATAGAATCAAAGCAGGCAGGAACTCTACATATTTCTTAAACTCATACATCAAGCAGGTCTTTGTTATGTTTGGTATATCCATATACTGTAATAGCTACTTTGAACACTATTCTTGTAGGTGTATGTAGTGAAAGGAAATGGTTCAGCCAAAGGAGAAGAAGAATTCGGCATTGCAAATTTGGACGATCAAGAAAAACTTACAGAGTCTGGTATGTTCCTTGTTTGACTGCTTAAGAAGTTGTAAATGGTTCATCAAATTTCACTCAATAAATTCTCTTTGTTGCTTTTCCTAACAAAAGAAGACGAGGCTAAGGAGGATATCAAAAGCCATAAGCAGACCGAGCCTTTGGAGGTCCTTCCATTA
Source organism: Erythroxylum suave (assembly GCA_027563595.1). Lineage (NCBI taxonomy): Eukaryota > Viridiplantae > Streptophyta > Magnoliopsida > Malpighiales > Erythroxylaceae > Erythroxylum > Erythroxylum suave. The sequence continues at coordinate 44,075,275 of JAOSBN010000178.1, read as the reverse complement.
CGCCTTTTTCAAGAGAAACGTGAAATGAGCCTAGTAGTATCAGAAAACAATAAGAGGCATGTAGCCAATCAATCTGAGAATGACAGCAAGGATAATGGCTGCAAACTTCTGGAACTTATAAGATCTTCGGGACCTGATGATAGTTTTAAAGACATAAAGGGCATTGAAAATTTCAGTATTCTTGTTAATGGTATGGCTATTGACTCTGAGCTCTCTGATCATCACAGGGCCAAGTACTATGAGCTATGTTGTTCACAAGCCTCATTCCTGCACGAAAATATTCTCAATAGTATGAATCAGAAATTGGTTGCTGAAATAATTGTTGAAACTGTGAACGTTTCTGATGCTATTAGAACTTCAAAGCTTTCCACATCTCATGCTGACTATGCTGTTTGGGATAAGACTTTGAAAGGCTTTGAACTGTTGGGCATGAATGTGGGGTTCCTACGTGCTAGGTTGAATCGGTTAATGAGCCTTGCTATGGAATCAGAAGAGGCCATAGAAACTGAATGCAGTGAAATTAGACTAGAACAAGCTCGCGTACAAGAGGAGATGAAAAATCTTGAACTGAAGCTCCTATCATTAAAGGAAACTCGGGAAAGGCTCGATGCTGAAATAGAGATTCTAAAGGAAGATGCTGAGAGCCATGAGCTAAAGCTTCAGGAAATGGTTAATGCTCCATGGTAAGAGTTCTGGCTCTTTTAGGACCTCTAAGTTTGAAGCAATCTTAAGGATTACAGAATCAAAAAGACAGTCAACATTTCTCATGCTAACAGCCTTCACTAGTTCCTATGCTACTGATCTAGCCAAGCCTCTATGTTACTATTTCAGAATCATATCCTACATATAGCTCTGTAGATGTATTGTTAGTTTGCAACTAAAAGGAGTAGTTAGTGCACTAACTTTTCTCTTTGTAAGCATATATGCCATCCTCCATTTTCAAAGAGTTCTAAGCTTGTAGCTACTGCCCGCTCCCTTACACACACAAACAACAGTTTCAGACCCACAAATCTCATCATGGACAAAACTTTCTTTTCTGAAGAGTATAATGGTGTATATGTAACCTTGTTCTTGACGCAATGAAGTCATAATTCACCAGCTTCAAATTACATGGATAATGTCATGTACAAAGAATTGTTCTTTCTTGTTGAACACAATAGTCAGTTTCATGGTCTCAAATAATTTAAGGGATGACCAATCTTAAAGTGTTCAATCTTTTGAGATTTTTTTTCAATTCAATCTCGGAGCTTTTAAAATTTTCAATTGAGTGAACATTAACAATTTAGTTCAAAATCTTAGTTTTTGCTGATGTGGCTAATAGATCGACATTTACGTGATATTTAGTAGACATACTACATCATAAAAAATATCCTTTTGAAATAAATTGTTAAGGAGCACTGAATTGAAAATGATTTCAAAGGGTTAAACTGTTTTGAATAAGTTGTCTCTAATTTAAATAGAATAAATGGGAGGGAAATTTAAAAAAATCTAAAGTTTTAACCTCAACTAATTAATAATAAAGCATAGGAGGACGGAAAAAAAAGTATAGTTAGACGAGAGAATTAAAATTAAGTTAAACAAGAATAAATCTATAGAGTTTAATATTATCAAAATTTTGTTTGAAAGAAAGCATTAATCACTTTTTTTTTTTAACGGAGGAATCCGCAACCGCTATCATTTAGATGCTCACTGAGTAAACCTCCAGATTGATATAATAGCCTACAATTCATGTCAATCAAGTACTTCACGTTAGGCAAGTCTTGTACGACAGACTCGATTAAGAGAATGTACACATGACTTTTTGGCCCTATACCCCTTACTCCACCAACTTAACCATCTCCTAGGAAGCGACTTTATTAATTAAGTAAAACAAGTTTACTCTAAAAGTATGTTTGTCTTAATTTTTCTTATTCATTATTCATTATTTATTCTTCAGTTTATATTTAATTTTCAAAAGTAATACCAAATTCTTTTGTTCACACTTTTGCATTGATTCGAGTTTGAGAATTAGGTCCCATAAATTTAAGAATTGAGTTTGATTTATAAAAACTATAAAAATATCAACTCAAACTTATATTTTGTAAATATTTCAAACATTTTATCAACTTATAATTATTATTTGTCTATAGTTAATCCCTTTTCAATTTCCAAAAAAAACTTATAATTATTATTA
>JAOSBN010000178.1:44054210-44066143 GCA_027563595.1 Erythroxylum suave | reverse complement strand
ATTAAAATATTATTATTAATTAAAATATAACTATTCATTAATTAAAATATTATTATTCATTAATTAAAATATTTTAACTAATTAATTAATTACAATATAATTATTTAAATTATTATTATTACTTAATTAATTACATTATATTTAATTAAAATATAACTAATTAAAATGTAACTATTCATTAATTAAAATAATAATAATTAATTAATTAATTGCAATATAATTAATTAAAATATAATTCAATCATTAATTAAAATATTATAATTAATTAAAATTTAATTTATTTATTAATTAAAATTTAATTCATTTTGTAATTAATTAATTACAATATTTTTTACAAACGAACTACGATCAATGGTAATGGTAACCGTTTCTTCATGTTAACCAACTATCATAATTACAATGATTATATATATTCCTATTCTTCCCTATATTTATTCTCATTCCTATTCTCATTACCTTCTATAAATTAAGCGCCCCCGAAATTCCAATACTCACAAATTAACTTGTTTGTTTTATTAAGAACGACTTATTACTATAATTAAAAGCACTTCTACCTCGATTACATACATATATTATGGAGTGATTAAAATTTAGGGATAACGTTTTTTCCTAAGTTTCAAATGAGAAATTTAACTTTTATCTAATTTTATTTGAATATTTAAAGTTTAAAAAATTTATGAAAAGTTTAAAATTTGATTTCCAAGTTTTGTCACCACCAATAAACATATTTTAATCAAAATTTTACTTGGTTTTCCTATCTTGATTTCATATTTTTTTCATTAATACTATAGTCTAGGTTTTAAATAAAGTGATATGTTTGAGTGAACATGAAAAGAGTCATTAGAAAAAACATCTGTAATCAAAGAGAGGAACTTGTCAATATAATAACTTAGGTATGTGAAAGTAGGACAAAAAACATAAACTGAAAGCTAAATTTTATTGCTTTCTGAAAAACAAACACACATAATTCTACAAGAAGTTGTTCTATTTATAAAACCATAACTAACTGAAAAACATAAAATTAGGAAATGTAGCCACTAACTCCTATAGACCAAGAAAACTAACAACAAACTTAAACCGATAAGTTAGACCCAAAACAAACTCCTATTGACTAGGTCAACAAAGAAATTCAGCGGATATTTCTAACAAGTGCACAAACTCCAAGTAGTTCCCTTAACTTCTAAAACGTAGGCAACTTCAATGGCTTAGTTGTTATATTACCTACTTAATCTTCACTTTTTGCAGTATAAAAGATCAATTTTTCCATCCTTTGTGAGGTCCCTCAGAAAATGAAACCTTACATTTATGTGCTTGCTTCTTCCATGTAGAGTAGGATGTTTAGATATTTTGATGGCAAAACTATTATCACAATAAATTACAGTAGCACCCTCTTGGTGGAAATGTAACTCTTCTAGTAGTTTTATCAGCCATTGATTGGTAAGCACAAGCTTTTGCAACTACAAACTCTGCTTCAGTTGTTGACAAAGTGACAATAGTTTGCTTTTTTAAAGACCATGAAATGGCTCTTAATCCCAACATGAAAACGTAACCTGACGTACTCCTTCTATCGTCCAAATTTCCAGTATTGTCACTATCCATAGAATCAAATAAGTTTGATTTTTCATTTTTCTTGGAAAACAGGCCATAATTTGCAATTCCTTGTAAGTAGAGAAATTTTTTTTGTAGCATGAAGATAGATTTCCCATGGACATTCCATATATCTACTAATAAGACTTACAACTTGCATTATGTCAGGCCTTGTTGCAGTCATATACATTAAGCTTCCCACAATTTGATTGTATAAAGTGTTGTCCACCTTTCTTCCATCAAGTTCTCTCCTAATCTTCAAACCCTACTCAGTTGGTGTGTAAACAAAATTGTAGTTCTTCATTTGAAGTCTATCTAAAATTTCTTGCACATATCTCTTCTGAGATATAAATATACTAGCAGAATTTTGCACTACTTCTATACCAAGAACATAATGCATCAATTCAAGATCAAACATATCAAATTCAAGCATCATGAACCGCTTAAAATTTTCAAACATAGCACAATCATTTCCAATGTAAATCAAATCATCAACATATAGGCACACAATAAGTATCTCTCCTCCTCCACTAATCAATAGAGAGAGTATGCTCATACGGACATTTTGAAATCCTTCTTTTAGAAAATAGGCTTCAATTTGGCTATACCAAACACGTGGAGTTTGTTTTATCCCATATAATGCCTTTTTGAGTTTACAAACCTTACTTTCACTTTCAAAGTTTACATAGCTAAGTGATTGGTCAATAAATACCTGTTCTTGAAGGTCAACATGCAAAAATGCTGATTTTACACCCAATTGGAAGGTTGGCTAGGAGCTTTGTACAGCTAGAGTGATTACCAATCTGATTGTTTCATGCCTAGCAACTAGGGAAAAAACCTCTTTAAATTCCGAATTCTTGTTTATAGCCTTTAGCCACCAATCATGCTTTATAATTATCAATTTCGTCGTTCTCCTTGAGCTTTGTCTTATATACCCAATTCACACCGATTGTTTATTGGCCTTTTGGAAGCTCTGCCAATTCCCAAGTGTTGTTTCTTTCAATAATTGAAATTTTTGCATCCATAGCCTTTCTCCATTTTGAGTCTTTGATAGTATCATGAAATATAACTGGATTACAATATGAAAATAGGGCAAAATATGTAAGTGGGTCCTCAAACTGATCAATCTCAGTCACCTCATGGTCTTCCATCCATGCATGTCATCTTTTAACACGTTAAGGTCTTTCTTCTACTCCGACCGGTGGAATACTTTGAGTGACACGTGGCTGTTGCTCATTGTTTGTAGGTTGCTACCTTTTTTCTTCATTTTCACCATCAAAATCAACTTATATCAGCAATTTAGGCTTGTTTCCATCACCAATCCATAATTGTTCTTCATCGAAAAACACGTCACGACTAATGACAATTTTGTTGGTCATCGGATTGTACAATTTGTATGCCTTTGATTACTCACAAACACCAAGGAAGATGCATTTTTCACTTTTGTCATCAAGTTTACTCCACTTTTGATCTGAAACATGTGCATATGCTATGCAATAAAAAATTCTAAAATGGTCTACACTTGGTTTTCGTCCACTACAAGCTTCTTCGGGTGTCAAATTTTGAATGACAAGTGTAGGGCTTCTATTCAGTACATGAATGCTCTAGTTGATAGCCTCAGGCCAGAAAGTTTTTTGAATTCCACTGCCTTTAAATTTAGTTTGCACCATGTTCAAGATTGCCCGATTCTTCCTCTCTAAAACATTATTATGTTGTGGCGTATACGTAGCAGTAACTTTTTTTTGAATTCTATGCTCCTCACAAAAATTTACAAATTCTTGTGAGTTGTATTCTCCACGACAATCACTGTGAAGAATCTTTATAGGCATGCCTACTTCTTTTTCAACTCTTGCCTTGAAGTTTTTAAATGCTGAAAAAGTTTCAAAATTTTCTTGCAAAAAATAAACCCAAACTTTTCGACTATAATCATCAATGAATGTTATAAAGTAACATTTAACACCATTTGATGTTGGACTTATAGGTCCACATAAATCATAATGAACTAGCTCCAACACCTCCTTTGCTCTCCATGATCTTCCTTTTCGAAAATTATCTCTATGTTGTTTCCCAACTACATGTTCTTCACAAATTTAAGAAAGGCTTTGGATTTGTGGTAGACTAGTCAACATGTTCTTTTACTGCAATGTTTTCAGTCCTCTAAAATTAAGATGTCCATAGTGAAAATTCCACAACCAGCCCTCGTTCTTTACTCTTGTAGAGAAGCATGTGTGAGTAGTGTTGTTGAGATACAAAGGGAACATCTGGTTTGTTGTCATGTTGATTTGAGTAATCGAACCCAATCTTCTGTCTTGAATACGACAAACTCCTTTTTTATATATAGTAATCTCATATCCCTTCTCCTGGAGTTGTCCAACACTAAGTAAATTAGTTTTCAAATCTGGAACAAAATAAACGTTAGAAATAACCTGAGTAGAGTTCTCCTTGGTGTGGATCTTAACATTACCTTTTCCCATGACAGAACTGTAGATTTGTCACCAAATGTAACAGTATTACAAAATGTTTCATCTAAGTCTGAAAATACATATTTATCTTCATACATGTGATTACTACATCCTGTATCCAAGTACCACACATGTTGATAAACATCTTCTTTTACATGATTGGCCATCAAGAGAGAAATTTCTTCTTCTTTCTCCACGAACTTTGATTTTGCACTTGAATCTTTGTTGGACTCCGTATCCGAACCCCAAATCGCATGCAGAATATCTTAATACGTAAGTTATCTCCCAAAGAGAACACCTTGACCATTATCGGATTATCTTCTCAAACTCCTCTTTACTAGTCTCAACTCAGCTCTTAGAATAGTCAACTAGTCCATTCCTACCTTTCAACCTGACTTCCCCAATGATCAGCGTGGGTGAGTCCTCTCTTTACCCATATACTTGCTTTGAGGCTATTGGTACAACTTCTCCTATAAGCATCCAAACTAGGGTTTCCTTGGATAGGTAGAAAGAGGACTTCAAGGATTACAATTTTCATGAAGACATCGAAGACCAACTTTATCTTCTGAAGGGTTGAAAATGGGGCAGAAGATATGTGACGAACAGTGACCCAGACGATAGCGCGAACAGTGCCATAGTTGAAGTCTGGGAAACATAGATGATATTTTACAAATGTCATATCTTTCTCTAGGGGGATCGGTTCAGGGTATTTTTTATACGGTTTGAAAGAAGATTTCAAGGTCTACAACTTCCATGAAGATCTTAAGGGTCAATTTTATCTTCTAAAGGGGTCAACAATGGGACAGAAGATATGCGGTGAACAGTAACACAAAAGATGTACTTCAACTTGAATACCCTCTTAACTCCTTCTTATAATCCTTGGCCCATAATCTATCTTTTGTGGTTGACTTTTATCTTCTGGGTTGACCCTCTATCGTCTGTGAATTATCGTCTGAAGTCTGTGAACGGTAACATAGACGAAGTCTGTCAATAGTGACACAAACGATCCTATCTTCTATGTTTTATCTTCTAGGTTTTACTCTACCCATCCTTACACTCTTCCATTGTTCCTTGCTTCTGTGTTTTGACGTCATCGCAGAGGACATTTATACTCTTAAATCCTTCTTGCCTCTATGTCCTGATGTCATCCCAGAGGATACTTATACTCTTAAATCATTATCGTTTGAAGTCTGTGAACAGTGACACAGACGATCCTATCTTCCATGTTTTATCTTCTAGGTTTTACTCTACCTATCCTTATACTCTCCCATTTCTCCTTGCTTCTGTGTTCTGACGTCATCACAGAAGATATTCTTCCTATATATTTTCCTTGCATCTACCTTATTTATTGCTCTCTATCAACCTTCTCACCCGCTCTCATTTATTTGAGACTCAGGTCAGAATCACCCAAACGTGATCATTAATCTTTCTCACTCCTCATTATTTATTAGATCAGTACATGCAACGTAAAAACTTAACCAAGAATCTTAATCATGCACAAAAATATATATACCTATAATTCATACATCCTCAAAAGTATATTCGTTTTTACAAGGCTTTAATAACCTTACAAGCTATAATACATCAGTATTCAAAGACGAATAAAACTTGAAAGGGGCTAAAGCCTTAGTTCTCAAAAATCAACCCTACGGATTACAAAAGAACATTTGCAAACTGGTTGCTGCCTTGTACGCTGAGATTACTCACACTCTGGTGCTTCACCTGAATTGAACAGAAGTTGGAAGGGGTGAGCTTAAAGCTCGTGGGTAACAGGTTTATAACTGAGTAACAAGCAGAAAACCTTTTTACACAGATAAAACACATTCAGTTCAAATCATGCATGTATTCATCATGTCAAATGAATCATGTGCACATCAGAATGGTTCGGGTGGATTCAAAACAGAATGTACTACACATTTCCCTTAAGGGTCCTGTGTAGCCGTGAACAGAACGTACTAGCGCAATTTCAATTTATGGTCTTGCATAGCCGTGAACTTATGGGAGTTCTTAAAGGAGCTCCATGCCACTAGCGGGTAGGTGGGAGAAGCCTTTAGACAAGTGCACTTGACTCAACTTAGGGGACCACCACAAACCCATATAACACATATATTTCATGATCTTGAAATCTTATTGCCCAAAATGGCAATTCTTGGAAACTTTCTTTTTGTATCCGAAACGTGATTTCATAAAGTATGCAACTTTTGAAGAAAACATCATTTTTCTTTTTGTATAAAAACATGTAGCAATTAATGACACTCTATGCTACACCAAACTAGCACAAACAATTTGCACATTTAAGCAAAAATCAAAGTCATTGAAAGAAAGACATTGATGGCTTATTGCTTCATTATAAAACTAAAACCCACACTAAAAAGCCTTGCTTGCTTATGTATCGGACTTAAGGATGCCTTTCCTCTTGATTCCTTTGCCTGTCTCGAACCCCTCCTTGATTTCCTTTATAAAGACACAACTTCCATTCAACAAAATTTTGAATTTGACTAACCCATAATGCACATTCACTAAAATGAATTCTAGAATACTTAACCCATATATTTCTTAAGTTCTTTGAACGAAAACCTTTCAAAACTCTAAGAGATTAAAAAAAAAAGACTTATAGTGAATCCTCACCAATTAATGGGATTCTTGACTCTAAAGAAAGCTCTTTCCTTCCTTTTTCTTTTTCCCTTCTTGAATAAACTCATATTTTCTCTTTGAGACTAAGAAAAATCATGACCTAGTTTAAGGCTCTATTCTTTTCACTCTTTTTCAAAACCTCTCTTCTTCACGTTTGTCACTCTTCTAAGATAACAAAACCACAATTCCTTTTTCCCAATGTACCCTTAATGAGTCCCAAAAGTCCAATTTACCCTCCCTCATAAGCTTAGGCTCTTTTGGTACTCAAGTTACATGTCAAATAAGCCCTTAATTCATTCTTATGCATCTATTCCATAAACTATTATGCTTAATTTAACGAAAAAAATTTCAGGGGCCAACAATCTTTCTTGAAACGAGTCCTACATTCACATTTGTAGTGCCCATACTTGTGATAACAAAAGCATTTGATATTGAACTTATCATGACCTCTTCCTTTGATGCTGGAGTCGGTTGCATGATCCTCATCTGCTTTAGAGTTAGCGACATGAATTCGGTCTGCTTTTTGATGAGAATTCTTATCCTTCCATTTCCCTTTTCCAGGTCCAAAACCTTTTGGATTGGTTACTGCCTTTAGAGCTTGCTCTTCTTTCTCTTGCTGGACAACTTTCTGGTCATGAACGAACAAAGAACTTTGTAATTCATCAAGTGAAAGCACATCAATATCTTTAGATTCTTCTATTGAACAGACAATGAAATTAAATTTTGGTGTCATTGATTAAAGAAATTTCTCCATAATAGTGACATCCTCCAATTTTTCACCACAGATACGCATCTTGTTAGCAATTGTCATCGTTCTAGTGAAAAAAATTGTAATGGACTCTCCTGAATTCATGCATAAAGTCTCAAATTTAATTCGTAGTCCTTGAAGTTGCACTCTCTTTCCCCTTGCATTTCCTTGATACTTCTTCTTCAAGGAATCCCAAATTTGTTTGGAGGTATCTTTGCAAAGAATTGTCTCCAAGATAACTCGATTAATAGCTTAGAAAAGATAGTTTTTAGCCTTAAGATCTTTCTACTTCAATGCATCTAATTCCACTTTTTGCATCTTTGACAATACTGGTCCAGCTATAGGCTCTTCGATTCCATGTTCAACAACATGCCAATACTCCTTGGACCTCAAAAAGTTCTCCATAAACATGCTCTAATGGTCATAATGACTATCAAATTGTGTAATCGATGGCTGTACAAATGTTGTTTCAGATGCCATTTGCTACTGCAAAACAAAATGAGGTTAAATAAAAATAGAGTTGCTACTGCACTCTTTCTCACTTGTGTCTCCCTCTGGATTTTTCACTCCCCATATCCAAGCTCAGATACCATGTTGGATCTGGAGAGCCCACTTAAATGGGAGATTTTCAATATGGGCCTAGTGAGGGAACACATTCATGGGCTTTGACATCGTACTTTAACTTAAAATCTTAAGGCATTAGGTTTATGGGTCTTTTTCACTTATATGTTCTTCACTAGTTCCATCACTTTCCAATGTAGAATTTCTACTCATACTTGACATCCCAACAATCTCCCCCTCAGGTGTGAACTTCCACATTGGCCTTAGGCTCCCCCTTAAGCGAAAGTCTTTTTACTTAGCAGCTAAAGTATATAGCGTCAGCAAGAGTCTTTCTACTCTACTGGTATGGGCCTACTATGAGTCTCCTTGCTCTTCTTCATAGGGAAGCAACCACGAGATTGATTATTATGGGCCTACCATGAGTCTCCTTGCTCTTCTTTATAGGGAGGCAACCACGAGATTGATTATTATCTCCATACTTGTCCCTTGCTAAACCATCGACTTTGATACCATTTTTAGGTATGTGAAAGTAGGACAGAAAACATAAACTGAAAGATAAACTTTATTGCTTTCTGAAAAACAGACACACACAATTCTACAAGAATCTGTTCCATTTATAAAACCATAACTAACTGAAAAATATAAAATTAGGAAATGCAACCACTAACTCTTATGGACTAGGAAAACTAACAACAAACTTAAACTAGTAAGTTAGACCCAAAACAAACTCCTATTAACTAGGTCACCAAAGAAATTCAGCAAATATTTCTAACAAAAGTGTTTTACTTTGTGAAACGATACCAAGATAAAATTGATAAACAAAAAAAGAAGCTAACACCTATTCTCAAATCTCAAACTAATAGAGGGTTTTGGCTACAATGTGTTTCTGTATATTTGCATTTTGATCAGTTTGTCAAATTCCAATTCTCTAAACTTCTATAGTAGTTGTAGAATCATGTCAAATTTTATGAGAACTAAAAACTAGTTTCTTAATTTCAATTAACAAAATAAAGTGGTAGTTTATAATCAATTAACTAACCAACTAAATTTAATAAGAAATCAAAATAAATTAACTTAGTATAAAAGTGAGAGATTTAATGGTACTTAACTCCGATTCAAGGGAAATATCTCATTTAATTATAACATTGATCTTTGGTCTAAAAAGAATAATTTTCACAACTCAAGTAGTTAGTCTAAAACATATTAAGATAGTCATAATAATTCTCAAAATTTTCTAAATTAATTAATTTAAACTCAGCGTTCAAACCAAAATTTACCATTAATTGATTGAGTATGATAGTATCTTACATCAATTAAATGATAATAACAAGCTTAGTAAAAAAGACTAGACCCTAAATTAAGTAATTGAGATAGCTACAAATATTCAATTTAGTTTTCTTGTTTTTCATAAATTAAATATGCAAACTTATAAATAACCTATTTGTTACTTGTACCAATCCTTCATGACAATTACAGATCACTTAATTAATAGATGGCTATAGAATGATCAACATTAAAATGATTTTTTAAATCAATCAATATTAATTATTCATAAAATATAAAAACACAAAACAAGAAACGCTTAAATTAAGACATGAATATAAGTTTAGAAGAAAACCTCATAAAGTTGTAGTTAGAGCTAGAGTTTTAACTCCCCTCGAATCAGAATATTCGAATTTATTCATCTATGATTTTAGTTCCAACACCAAAATTAGAAGAAAAGATGAAAGATTGAGAGGAAACTACTAAGAAATGAAAATAGAATGATAGATATGGTGTTAGAAGTGCTTTTGTCTTCTTTCCAAAACCTAACTTGCTCTCCTATTTAAAACCTAGCCTCCTCCTACCTTGCAAATATTCTTATCTAAAATAAATTCGGATCCCTACATAATATGGATGAAAATGAGTTTCCTAATTTAGTTCTAACTCTTGGAGTGAATCGGGGTGATCTGGCCTTATCCATTATAGTAATTTATCTACTTTTTTTTCAAAATTTATGATTTTTGACTAATAATGTTCTAATTTGATGCAATCTCCATTTTTCACCTCTTAAAACAAAACAAATATGAAAATATCCTATTTAAGTACAAAAATATAGTCAAAATAAAACAGATAATTCAAATTATCATAACTCACAAAAATATAGTCAAAATAAAAGAGATAACTCAAATTATCATAACCAAATAACATCTTATCAAATTCTCCTACACCAAACTCATCCTTGTACTTAAGCATACATCAATTTAATATATCAGTCATCTGATAATAACCTCTCATCTTCTTTCACGTCATCCATAAATATCCCGAAAGCTAATACATATTGAAGATTATGACAAAATGACAATTGAGAGAACAAGCACTCATATGACACATTTTTAGAATTAAAACATAGAATCTCATCAATTCTATCAAAATAAAATGAAAAAAAGAGTTAGACACCCTCTCATGGATTTTACTATATACACTCAAAGTATTTAGGGTTCATTAAGTTCACAAATCAAAGCATAGCGAGTTATTTTCATAATCTTGCTTATGAATCATATCTCCCAGACTAATAAAAATGAACCAAATGGATAAAAATGGGCATGATAAGGGTTGTAAAGTGGCTTAGGTAAGATATGACAAAAAGAAGTTTTTAGGTTAAATATATTGAAGGAAACCATCTAAACTTATCTACACAAGTTTCAACTTAAATCAATCTAAAACTCACTTGATTCAAATAACATATCTTTCAATCACCTCATTTTTCCTTATCCTTTTTCTTTTTTCAACAAGAACATCACAAAGGAGATTTTTTTAATACTTCTCCCCCATTATATATATAGAAAATCAAAATAATGTGACTTGAATCAACTAATTTACTTTTCATAAAAATAGTCAAAATCCTATGCAAATGAGCTCTATACAATTTCATCAATTTAGGAGTTAAACATTATTAAAGACATCAACAAAAGGAGGGTAAAATTGACTTGTAACAAGATTAGTATTCAAGAAAAGAAAAGTTAAGGCTTAAATTGTCCTTTTAGGGATAAAAAGTACGGTAGGTTTGTTTTCTGTCAAGAATGGTTATCCTAAGTACCGTTATTATCTTTATACATAAATTCATAAAAAATGTGATCTCAACATATATTCAAAAGCAAGTTCTAGCATAAAAAAGTTATAGTTAAAGACAAAAAAGAAAAGAAAAGAAATGTACGACCACAAATTTGATGAATATTCTTAAGGTCAAAGCTCGTGTAGGTGTCAAAATACATAAAGTATTGCACAGTTTCATTCAATAAAACCAATGAAATACTTAAAGTAATTTATGAAAAACATTAATCATTCTTATTTCTTTCATGAATTATAACTTAAACAAAAAATGTATCTTAATTTAGGGATTATTTCTAAACAAAAATCATAAAATTTAAAGCTATCGTGAAAAAATTACTAATTTTATACAATGAAAAATTTTAAGGCTATCATGAAAAATTCACTAATTTTATACAATGGAAAATTTATTGGAAATCGGAAAGATTACATTTGTAAGTGATATCTATCTTGAGTATTGAACAAATGGTAATCAAATGGTCTTAAGTGCCTTTCCCTTAAATAAGTGTTTTTATTCTTTTAAAATAAAAAGGATAAGTAGCCCAAAGTTAACAAATCCTACCAAGGTTCTCTAATAACTAAAGTTCTTTAATTTGCTAATATGACTTTTTGTTATTCAATAATGGAAATGGATTTTAGTTTTATCATTTTATCTGTATTTGAATGTCAACATTGTTATAAGATCTATCAATATAGTGCATTTTGATTGAGATAAAAATTCTTATTCTTGATTGTTCACAATAGATGAAGTGTCTGAAAAGATAAGTGCTGATAAATCACATCTAATCATATTTTTAAATTTTGTTATATAACAAAATGAAAAGAGTTGAATATCATAAAAAACGACAAAT
>JAOSBN010000178.1:43998463-44016153 GCA_027563595.1 Erythroxylum suave | reverse complement strand
TTTGAGCTAAGAAATGGCGTCTCTAATGGCGATACGTTGCTCGCGGAGCCCACAACAGCTCTCGCTTCTAGTCAAGGTACGGTCTTTTGAACATTTTTCTCGCTTCATTTTCTGCAAAACCCTAAGCACGTCTGCTGTTCCCAGTGACCATCAAACCTCTGATCCAAGGGTTTATCAAAACCCGAGTAACGATTTGAAAAATTCTAATCAATGGTTGCCAAATGGAAACCGTCCTAATCAGTGGAACTTACAGACTACCAATCAACAATACCCTCCTCATAGTAATCCCCAAAACAACTATCAAAACGAAAACCAGAACCAGAACCAAAGTTATGCAGACAGAGGATACCCTAATCAGAGACAAGGTTATTCTGGTCCCGGATATGGACACCAGCATCCACAAAATCCTAATCAGTGGAATCAGAACTATCCCCAATATCAAAACCCTAGTCAAGCAAACCCTAATTTTCAGGATTATGGGCGACCGAGAAACCCCAATGCATGGAACAGCAACCAAAATCAGGGTTACCCACAATCGAGAAACCCAAATCAGTGGCGCCAACCAGTGCAAGACCCTAATCAAGGTGGTGCTGCTTCTGAGACTCAAGCACAGGCTGTCAATGTTGCTACTCTTGGACCGACTTTTTTGGATTTGGAACGAGCTTGCCGGGAGGGAAAGGTTAAGGAAGCTATCGAATTTTTGGATAAAGGAGTAAAAGCAGATGCTGGTTGCTTCAACGCATTGTTCGAGTTGTGTGGGAAACTTGAGGATGCAAAAAAGGTACATGATTACTTTTTGCAGTCTACATTTAGGGGTGATCTTATGTTGAATAATAAGGTGATTCAAATGTATGGGAAATGTGAGAGTATGACTGATGCAAGGAGAGTTTTTGATCACATGCCGGATAGGAGCATGGATTCTTGGCATTTAATGATAAAGGGGTATGCAGATAACAATTTGGGAGATGAAGGATTGCAGTTATTTGAACAGATGTGTAAATTGGGGTTGAAACCAACCGGGGAAACATTTTTGATGGTTTTGTCAGCTTGTGCAAGTGCAGATGCTGTGGAAGAGGGGTTTATACATTTTGAGTCCATGAAGGATGAGTTTGGAATTAGTCCGGGGATAGAGCATTATGTCAGCATTGTGGAGGTTCTTGGAAAATGTGGATATCTTCATGAAGCTGAGGAATATATTCAGAGATTGCCGTTTGAACCTACGGTTGAAATTTGGGATGCCTTGAGAAATTGTGCTCGGATCCAAGGAGATGTTGACCTTGAAGACCGAGCTGAGGAATTGATGGTGGCTCTTGATCCTTCTAGATCTGTTGTTAAGAAGATCACTACACCACCACGTAAGAAGCATTCTCTGATCAGCATGCTTGAGGGAAAGAATAGGATAGCTGAATTTCGGAACCCCACACTTTACAAGGATGATGAGAAACTGAAGGCATTGAAAAATACCCAGACCTATGTACCAGATACAAGATATGTTCTTCATGACATTGATCAAGAAGCCAAAGAGCAAGCCTTGCTATACCATAGTGAACGGTTGGCAATTGCATATGGTCTTATTAGTACTCCAGCTAGGACACCCTTGCGGATCATCAAGAACCTCCGAGTGTGCGGTGACTGTCACAATGCCATTAAAATCATGTCCAGGATTGTTGGAAGGGAGTTGATTGTTAGAGATAACAAAAGGTTTCATCATTTCAAGGATGGCAAGTGCTCTTGTGGTGATTACTGGTGAAGTCTGCATTGGTGTGGACTTCTTCTACATGTATTAATGGAGGTTAGCATCTTGCTTAGAGATATGATGTGTAAAGTGTTATGAGACAGAGATCACTGATTCTTGATCTGTTTACTGCTTTTATCCAATCCTTGATGATATATTTTTTTAACTAAATTAGATCTCTGTCAATATGTCCTGCGTGTCTTTTCCTTTCCTTTAATTTTTTCTTCTGATTTACAATTTCTGTAGTCTGATTGCGCTAGTTTGAGAAAAGGTGATATTTGAATTGAAGATAATGTGGTTCTTGGAAGCAATGCACAAAAAAGTCCTGCCGAAAATGGACTTCCTATTTCAAGGGTCTCTTGTTGACCTAGGTTAATAAGAATTTTGTGTTAGAATTTTATGGTTTTTAGTTACGCATTGACCTGGTCATACAAGTTATACTAGATGCGTCTGACACCATAATAGTGGGCAAGAGATAGAACTTTATTGGTGGCATTACATACAATAAGTGTTTACATGTGTTGCACGTATTATAGATGTTGTAAACATTGTTCAGGACATCCAACAAGAAACTTGGTTTCACCCAAACATTACCCCTCGTTAGGCGTCAGAGACCTAGTCATCATGGTCATAAACTCATCCATGTTTACCATACCATCACCGTCCACATCCACTGCCTTTACCATTCTCTGGCAATCCACCAGGTTACAGCGCTCACCAAGCCGCCTTAGGACCTCCATAACTTCTTCTGCAGTTATCTTCCCATCTCCATTTGCATCAAACGTTTGGAAAGCACTCTGTATGTCCATTGTCCTAACACCCCCTCCCTTCTTCTGTGCTTCAACAAACTCCTCGAAATCAATATAACCATCTCCATCCAAATCAACTGCCTGGAAAATCTTCAGGACATCTGTCGTGTTGTTACGCTGTCCCAGATCCCGAAGTGTAGCCTTGTACTCCTCCGGAGATATCTTGCCATCCTTGTTGCAGTCAAACCTATCAAAAACTTGCTTCATCTCTTTCAAATCTGGCTGGAAAGTGGGCGACAAACGAGAGCTTTGTCTGTCCCTCGATGAAAACAGTCGGGATGGTTTTCTCAAGTACTTGTTTCTTGAAAGTTTGTATTGGAACTCTAAAAAGCTAACGCTTGACATTCTCTCCTCGGGGAAAAACTTTTGAGACGTTGTTTCTTCGACTTCAATAACAGAATGTAAGGCATGTCACCTTGTCTTTCAGTTTTATATCTCCTTTCCTTACAAGGATGATAATGGCGAATCCGAAGTTGGAATAACTGTAAAGAAAGCAAAAGTTTGCATTTTATTCATTAATTGACGGAAAAGTGTCATGCGCAACAAAAGATTCTCCAGTCGGGATAAGGTAGATGCTTGTAGTTGCCAAACAAAAGAGAACAATGTAAAAGAATACATTCTTCCCAAATGGCTAATTATTTCTCTTGCTTCTCTCATCTAAATTCTCCTTTTCAAGATGCTCTATCTATAAACGACGAGGCTTGTTTACGGTTACATGCAAATCTTCAGAGATTCCCTGAAAGCTACAGCTGATCAAAGTCCTCAGCAAGCATCATAAAATTAGGTAAAACATTTTCCTGAGTCAGGGTTACAAATCCTCATCATGTTAATGTCCTTCCCGGCTTTTATCTTCTTCATATATCCTTCACAAGAATATCAGAAGAGGCAATCCTATTTACCATTGACAGGAGAACAACATATCATAAGAGGCGAGCCGAGCCTACAAACATGAGCAACCTGCATGAGAAAAAGGAAGAGCAAAAGAGCACTTCAGCTGCTGCGTAGACTTCAAACTTTCCCAAACATTGCTGTAAGGGTTTCTGATAGGAATAATTTCTGAATGGAAACTTTTCAATCGGACATTTCTTTTGCTTGTTAATATTCACTTCAGTATGCCAAATGTTCGTATCAGATTAAAAGTATAGAAGAATGATTAATAGATTGAAAATCAGTGGAAAAAAAAGACGAAATCCATGAGGAGAAAGTTATAAAAGAGCAAAAGAAAGTAAAATGAGTTTTTGTATTAGTAAAATGGTCACATAATCAGCAATGAAGACTCAGTTTGTGTTGGTTTCTCTCTAGACTAGTTGTTACTCAGATTTGTGAGCTTCTTTGTCTGGACTCCGCTCTGATAAGAGATGCCCGCAGCAAAGGGGAAACTTATCTTTGACGTTGGGATTTCATACAGGATCTGCCAATACTTGCAAAGCCAACAGAGTCTGACTTGCAATATTTTTCGGGGTATGTTACCACAATGTATACTTGGGAAGCTGACCTGAAGAGATTCGAAATAACGCAAGTGGCACGACAGATGAAAAGAAAACTTCTTTTCCAGTTCTCTGGTATCAGATGCCATCTTCACCATGTACATGCTTACTCCAGACGATAGATGATGATTAGGAGATACCCTGCCACAAGAGTTAGGTGTCAAAACAAGTCAACTGGGAAAAATTGAGAAGCTTTTATCAACTAGTTAAATGAGAACCAGCTATCAATTAAAGGTGCTATTTCCTAAAAATTGCAGATCTCAACTTGAAAACTTTTCAGGTGAAACTTCTAAAAAACTTGAGAACGGACTCTTACTGAATCTTCTGCAATCAAAACGATCTTTGATCTCTTTAATGGCCTTTAAGTTGTCCGAAAGATTGAGGAATTGATCCTTCCTGCTTCTTGTCATACAAATGTCTTTGAAAAATACAGAAAGTAGCATCAATTTGTAGCAAGAATGAATGATCTTACTTACAATTGAGTAAAGAATAATTCCTAGTCCCAGGCAACACACAAGAGTATGCAACTTTTGCTTTTGTCCAATTGATCAGCTGAAAAGCATGGATGAAGATTTTTACGCGGTAACCATTGGAATTATCTCAATCATCTGATTATACTTGCACAGTTCCAGTTGCAACTTCAGAATTTGGAAGTATGGATGATCCAAATGGCCTCAAACCATGTAATGATGGCAATCATTTGCATAGACAGAGGCATTTCCAACTGATAAACAGGATAAGTAAATGCATTGAAGTGTACCTTTAGGAGTACAAGACAGAAATCAGCAACTGAATCGAAATTAAGAGCTCAAAAACATGCATGTTATAATCTGTGTCCATAAAACCAAAATCATAACATTTTCAATCGGTTTAATCGTAAAAATTTTGAACCTGCTAACTTTTCGGTTAAGTTTTAAACTTTTATATTCGATTTAATTTAATAATTCTTGTTAAAATTGATCATTTTATTAATTAATCAGTCAATTTTTATAAATTAATAAAATTCTTATAAATTAAAATTAATTAATTTATTTTTATTTAGTAATTTATTTTTTGAATTAAACTTCAAATTATTCATGGATAAGGACAAATTCTTTTTATCTTATTTCAAAAATTTTAATTTTATTTAATTTTTAGTCATCTTTGTCTTATTTTAACAACATTACGCAAAACTCAAATCTTTTCCGTCATTTATTAATTGCATGTGGATGATGAGCAAGAGCGCCTGTAGCTCAGTGGATAGAGCGTCTGTTTCCTAAGCAGAAAGTCGTAGGTTCGACCCCTACCTGGCGCGATGATTGTAAGCTTTTAAGTTTTTGTTTTTTGTTTTCTGTGAACCTTAAACCCTAGACAGGAACAAACCGCGCACTTTGTGGTATTTGCTAGGCACCTCAACTTTTGAGCAGCAAAAGCAAGCATGAAGGTGTTCGACATCTATGGTGTAAACACCCTTTCTCTGTCCCTCTTCACTGATGTCACTAACTCCAAGTGGGTCATCCTTCCTCCCTCTCTCTCTCTCTCTCTCTCTAGCCCTATCACTGATGTTCTTCCTTTGCGAGATGTTCGTAGTTTATTTGATGAACCTAGAATTATTTTCTATTCAAGACAAGAATCATTAACCTATGTTATCATTTCTTACGACTTCAAGTTACAACGTTGATGCTTCTTAGATTGTTTAGTAATATACTTCACTTATACTTTGAAAAGCGCCTAGCCTCAATTTGTGAAAGCTGTTTGATTTTTCTTTTTATTGTAGCAAACTCAAATCTTCCTAGGTTGTTTCTTGCACAATAGATTTGTGTGGAATGGTGATACTGTATCGGTTGCTTACACTGATTGGTAGAATGTGGTGGTGAACTTCTTCATCTAATACTCCTTTCTTTTACTGGATTGATTGGTCCTCATTCGGAGTTGTTAATGCCCGCAAAGCTTCAATCTTTAGATTTGATTTGGACGATAAAGTTGTAAATTTTGTTAGTGTTGACATGTAAAAGCTTCCAACTTTCACTAGTAAAAACAGGGTAGACCCTGACATCCTGTTTATTGTTCTACTTGGCAAAACTTATCATCGTTCTTTATATTAACTGAGTTGTATATAGATATTAACACTTTAGCGTATCTATTTATCTGGAAGATCTTGCAGTCTATGTTGCGTAAGTTCATACCTGGAATAGGGTGTTAGAGGAAAACCATATTTTGTTATATGTACTTTCTGTTTTTGCCGCAGTTTTAGGGGTAGCTTCCAAGTTTTTTAAGCATAAATGTGCTTTGCTTTCAGGGTATTGACCAGGAGAGTGTCTACATCGAAGACTTAGTAGGAAATAAATAACCCAGAGTATGCACTTAAGCTAATCATATGTAATTATCTCGCAGGGTGCTTCTAGATTCCATCCAAGCTGGAAGTCTGGAACCAGAAGCTGCCCTCCTCAATGCATCACTTGTACGTTTGTCATTAGATAATCTCTGATGGTTAACTTTGGTTGTATGTTCCGTAGTAACAGCTTTTGCAACACTTTTAGCTATTTGCTACAGCCTACACTTTTAGTTATATTTATCTTTCATCTTATGTTTTTGATCAGAAAGATAATATATTTGTCTCTGCTAATATCTATGGCAGATAGCAGATGTTTTCCCTATTCTAGTTGCTGCACATAAGACTCTTGTAGCCAAGTCTCGGGATGCATTGACAACTCGCACACTTCATTCTGAGCTTGTGTATAACTACTCAGGATCTAAGCATGTAATCACTTTCCAGAATCATGATAACTTGTCAATTTCTTACTTTTTTCTTCTTTTGCTACCGTGTAGATTTAGATTTAACTTCTTTTTATTGAATTTTTTTATAGATCACAGAATCTTTCAAAAGATATGGAATTTCTGACAGCTCTACTTACATACTGGCAGCTCGTTTTAATGCATCTCTTGATGAGGTGAGGCTTCGTCAAAAATTTTGCTGAATTATGCTCTGTATTGCTTAAGTTATTCAAACTATGTAAACTCTCCAGTTGGCCTTATGTTTCTTTTCTCTCTTAGATGAAAGCTGTAGAGAAACTTATAAATGGAAAAGAGATTGATTTGGAAGAGTTGGGTGCAAGAGC
Organism: Erythroxylum suave; assembly: GCA_027563595.1. Lineage (NCBI taxonomy): Eukaryota > Viridiplantae > Streptophyta > Magnoliopsida > Malpighiales > Erythroxylaceae > Erythroxylum > Erythroxylum suave. The sequence goes on along the minus strand of JAOSBN010000178.1, from coordinate 44,009,024 downwards.
AAATGAAGCTCAAATACAAAAGGTGTGTAGCATAACATTCTCTCTTTCTTGGATGCATCTCCAAGCTTCTGATATTCCTTCAATTATTTGTTCAGCATTACAAAATTTCTGGGCTGGAAGTAGGACTATCCTCTCTTGCTGATGCCATCACATGCCGGATAGCTGTACGCGATGCCTTGTGAGAAGATCAAATGTTATCATTCGTGTGTATGTACAATATTTTCAAGTCATTGAATTCACAGAAACTGCTACAGATTATTATTTGAACATTAGAATGCTTGCTCCAATTCTCATTAGAATACTTGCTCCAGTTCTTGTTGAGTTCATTTCCAATTACTCCTTTTCTTTTGCACCAAACTGTAGTGATTGACCCATACAATATGGAACCTAATGCAAAGAGTTGCTAACTAGTTGTTCTATGGTTTGGCGATGAACCCAATCTTTGTTTGTTCATGAATTTTTCATGTTGAATAAAATTAGCTTCTTTCTGTTAGGAAGTAGAATGACAAATTGGGCCTGCTAGTCGGCCCAATACGTCTAATATAAAGGTCACATAACGGCCAATTCCTAGAAATCAGAATCGCAACACACTGTTTTCGAGAAATTCCCCAATCATCACTCGATCATTTCTCGGGCCAACCCTAGAAATCAGAGTCGCAACAACGCTGTTCCCGAAAAATTCCCCAATCTTCAGTCGATCATTTCTCGGATCTCTAAAATGGGGACCTCTCAAAGTCGGGAAGGTCATGAACTAACAGACTCTGATGCAGAGTACCGTTCAGGATCAGAAGAAGAAGAAGATGACGATGAGGATGTTCACTACGACGCCGTTGAGCGCCAGGAGACTCCTCAAAGCTCCTCCGCATCACAGAGGACTCTCGATGAGATTGATACCAAGCTCAAATCCCTTAAGCTCAAATACCCAGTTGCTAATAATGCTCTCCCGACCCGGCCCGTCAAGCTGTACCTCCACATCGGTGGTAATACCCCAAACGCCAAATGGGTCGTTGCTGATAAGCTTGCCTCTTATGATTTCGTCAAGACCTCCAACATCAAAGATGATGACGATGATAGTCAAGAATCGGACGGTGGAGGAATTTCTGTGTGGGTTTTGAAGGTCGGTTCGAAAGTTAGGGTTAGGGTCTCCACGGATATGCAATTGAAGATGTTTGGCGATCAACGAAGGGTTGATTTCGTGGCCGACGGTGTTTGGGCGTTGAAATTTTACACGGATGAGGAGTATAGGAAGTTCGTGACCCAATTTCAGGATTGTTTGTTTGAGAACGTTTATGGGCTTGAAGCTAAAGACGAAAATAAGGTTAAAATTTATGGAAAAGACTTCATTGGTTGGATCAAACCTGAAGTAGCTGATGATACCATGTGGGAAGATGCAGAGGACGGTAGTCAGAGTACGCCTGTACGTATTAGCCAGGACTTGATGGAGGAGTTTGAGGAAGCAGCGAAAGGGGGCGTTCAAAGTTTGAGTCTTGGTGCTTTGGATAATAGTTTCTTGGTTAATGATTTGGGTGTTCAAGTTTATAGGAATTATGATAAGGGTATTCATTGGAAGGGTGCGTCTGTTAAGTTTGAGAGTCCTGGTGGGTCTAGTGGTACGCAATTTACACCGAAGAAGGCCATGTTAATGAGGGGTGAGACGAATATGATGCTAATGAGTCCATTGAAGGAAGGGAAGCCACATACAACAGGGATTAATCAGCTTGACATTGAAACAGGGAAGATTGTGAGTGAATGGAAGTTTGAGAAAGATGGAACTGAGATTACAATGAGAGATATAACGAATGATACTAAAGGGTCACAATTGGATCCGTCGGAGAGTACGTTTTTGGGTTTGGATGATAATAGGTTGTGTCAATGGGACATGAGGGACAAGAGAGGGATTGTGCAGAATATTGCTAAGGGAGTTGATTCCCCTGTTCTGCTATGGAATCAGGGGCATCAGTTCTCTAAAGGGACTAACTTTCAGTGCTTTGCAACGGCAGGCGATGGTTCAATTGTTGTTGGGTCACTTGACGGTAAGATTAGGTTGTACTCGAGGACATCAATGAGGCAGGCCAAGACAGCATTTCCAGGGCTCGGTTCGCCTATAACTCATGTGGATGTTACATATGATGGCAAGTGGGTGTTGGGGACAACAGATACGTATCTGATCCTTATTTGCACTCTGTTTACTGATAAAGATGGTAAGACCAAGACGGGTTTTGGTGGGCGTATGGGAAATAAAATACCGGCCCCAAGATTGTTGAAGCTAACTCCAGTGGACTCGCATTGGGCTGGTGCAAATAACAAGTTTCATGGAGGCCATTTCTCATGGGTAATTTCTCTTGTTCTTGCTTTCAAATCCCTCGTATAGTATACATCTCAAGTTGATCATCCCACGAGTTTTTATCACATCAAAGTATTGCAGCCTGATGGCCTGAACCCAACAAAAGAATTTGTTTAACATGATTGCCTAACTGTGCATGATTCTCATTTAGCTTGCTTATTAAAAATGCTGAGATGCAGATTGCTATGAATGAAAGAACTGGGTTAGGTGATCTGTTTTGCTTCTTTCTTCAGGTTACTGAGAATGGGAAACAAGAACGCCATCTTGTAGCAACAGTTGGAAAGTTCAGTGTGATATGGGACTTCCAGCAGGTGAAGAACACTGCCCATGGGTGCTATCGGAATCAGCAGGGTCTTAAGAGCTGTTATTGCTACAAGATTGTGTTGAAGGATGAGTCCATTATAGAAAGTCGTTTCATGCATGACAACTATGCCGTCAGTGACTCTCCAGAAGCTCCACTGGTGGTCGCTACTCCAATGAAAGTCAGCTCTATCAGCCTCTCTGGCAAGAGATCACAAGCATGAGCCAGTGAAATAACCTCTATCTTGAGAGGTTCATATTTCAATTCCATTTGTTCATATGAATCTTTTTTCAGTTGTTCTTGTTTCTACTTAAATGTAACGTGAAATCTTGTAAGTAGTCTTCTTTATACTTCGTACGTAGTGTCAATCTTTTTATTGGTTTTGCTCATAGTGTGTTCACCTGATTTTATCACTAGTGAATTTCGTGGAATGTCTGCAGAATCTTCTTGTAATTGGAATCATTTGCACTCATACGTTGAATTGGTTTTATGTAATTAGATATGACAGTGGGTGGGTTTGAAATTGCTTAAGCCCAACCTGAAAATCGCTTGGATGTGTCATAATTTTTATTAGTTTTTAGCATCCAAAGTCTTTTATAATCTTATCTTAATGTGTTCAAACTCAATGTTTTATAAGAAAATGATTGAATCTTAATCTAAACTTGAAATGTTTGAAATAAATGAGTAATAATGTGCCAAAATCATTGAAGATATGACCTAAAGGATCGAAAGGATTGTAACAGCAAGATTTTTTCATGATTTTGAACACTATAAATAAAGTATAAGAGTAAGGCATACAATTTAATAGAGTTAGGATCTAAGCAACAGCACGAGGTAAAAGAGGGGGAAAAAAAGAATATTGATTTGTATTGATAAGAACAGAGAAACAATGGTGCGTGTGAAATCCCTCCCAAGCCTAAGCCAAAATACAAGATATTCTAAAAAATATATATTCTTCTCTAATAGATTTCTAGCTCTTTATATATCTAATATTCCTCACACGAAACAACCTGCAACCTAGGTGTCAAAATTAGTTATTGGTCACTGATGTGTTGCCCCATTTCTTGCGACTATAAACCAATAAAGGGCGGTTAGGTGGTCCCTCCTGCAAGCTGACAAAATTACTAATATCCACAACATTCTCTTGACCTACACCTGAATGATCGTTAACAATTCCTACCTGCTGAGAACAAACCTTGTCCATAAGGTTAGAATCTGAAAACTGACCTTGAAAGTTAGAGCAAGTAACCCATGATGTCTCATCCTTTTGTCTCCTAGCCCCCTTAATTAGTAAATGGTGACAAGGCAGTGAATTATCTCCCAACAATTGTAATTCGAAAATTTCTTGTGGAAAATATTCAGCCTATTGAACTAACAGATTCTGTGGCAACCCTGCTTCCACCGGATGTTACCAACAACTTTCTTAAATTGTGAAGTATGAAGCATTGGAAGGAGGTAGTTCTAGGCGATTTGCAACCTTCCCCACACGTTGTAAAATCCTAAATGGACCGTAATATCGAGGACTAAGTTTTTGGTAAACCTGCTGTGAGATAGTTGTCTGCCTGTGTGGTCTGATCTTCAAAAAGACTAAATTTCCCACAACCAATTTTTGGTCACGCCTTCTTTTATTAGTAGCCTTTGACATTTTCTGCTGCACCTTTGACAAATTAAATCGTAGCTGCCTTAAAATCTCAGCGCGATCTGTATGTTCTTCTGTTGTTGCCGCTATGCGAAACTCGCCAGGAAGAAACTGTATTAGTGCTGGTGGTGGTCTGTCATAAACAATTTCAAAAGGAGTAGTTTGGGCAACACCTTGATAGTTCGTATTATACTAGAATTCTGCCCAGTGTAGCCACTTTACCCATCCACATGGCTATTCTGTAGAAAAACAATAGAGTTACGTCTCTAAACAACGATTTAACACCTCCGCTTGTCCATCTGTCTCTAGGTGATATGTTGTGCTTATCTTGAACATAGTTCCCCAACCTTTAAATAGCTCCTTCTAAAAACAACTCATAAATATTAGATCTTTGTCGCTCACTATAGAATGGGGTACTCCATGCAATCGTACAACCTCATTGACAAATTTTAGATACACTTTGGGCTGTATACGGATGTTTTAATCCCATAAAATGGGCAAATTTTCTTAGCCTATCCATCAAAACGAATACACAATCCATGCCAAGTGAGCCAGGAAGACCAGTAATGAAGTTCATAGAGACATCTTCCCACACACATTCGGAAATGGACAAAGGTTGCAATAGCTCCGCAGGTGTGAGTGTCTCGTACTTATTCTTTTGATAAATGAGACATGTGGCCACATAGCGTTGAACCTCCTTCATCATTCCTGGGCAATACACGCTAGCAGCCAGCAGCCAATATGTCCTGTACGCGTCAGAATGTCCACCCTGTGGAGTTGAATGGAACTCCTCAATCAACTTAGGTATCCAATGATAGGAAACTGGTAGCATAACTCGACCATTGTAAAGCATTCTTCCATTAACGAGCTTATAGTGAGGATGATCTGCTGGATGTTGCCGTATTTTCTCCTTGAGCTTTTGATAATTCTTGTCAACCTTTATCTCCGCATCTAGGTTGTCTCATTGTGCCTATAAAGGCAGCGAGACTGCTGCCAATTTTGCTTCTTCATTTTTGGCGTGATAAAGAGTTAACAGCCTGATTGAGTGAATCGGGTTTATACTCAATGTCAAACTCGTAGCCCATTAACTTTGCTACCCAATTCTACTATATGGGGGTCGTTATTTACTGGCATAGAAGGTGTCGTAGGATACTGTAATTTGTCCTCACCACAAATCTTCGTCTCACTAGATATGGCCTCCAATGTCGAATTGTCATAGCCAACACCATCAATTCCTTTGCATACGCTGGTTTAGACAAATTTCTCGTTCCAAGAATTTTGCTATAGTAAGCAATCATCCAATGTCGAATTGTTATAACCAACGTCATCAATTCCTTTGCATACGTTGGTTTAGACAAATTTCTCTTTGCAACAATTTTGCTATAGGAAGTAATCAGCAAATTTTTTGACATCAATACCACCCCAATCCCACCACCAAAAACATCGCATTCCAAGACAAATGGTTGTTTGAAATCGGGTAGAATCAAAATAGGTGTAGACATGATGGCTTGTTGCAGCTGTTGGAAGGCTTTCTGTGCATCTTCTGTCTAGCATAAACAGTTTGCACCCTCCTTCTTTAACAAATTCGTCAATGGACATGCTATCTGTCCATAATCCTGTATAAACCGATGATAATAGTTGTTTAAACCCAAAATCCCCTCACAGCCTTCACAGACCTAGGTATTGGCCACTGAAGCACATTGGCCACCTTCGAAGGATCCATTGCTACTCCTTCTTCGGAGATTACATGCCCCAAGTATTTAATCTTCTTCTGCCCAAAATGACTCTTCTTACGGTTGATGAAGAAACTGTGACATTAGAGCTATCCAAGAACCACCTTTAAATGCGTCAAGTGTGTCGGCCAAACCTTGTTGTAAATCAATATGTCATTGAAGAATACAATGATACATCGTCTCAAACCTTTTTCACAACAAGTCATTCATCACTGCTTGGAAGGTTGAGGGAGCATTTTTTAGTCCGAATGGCATAACACGGAACTTATAATACCCCAAGTGCGATCTGAAAGCAATCTTAGGAACATCCTCTTCCTTCACCCTAATTTGGTGATAACCTGAACGAAGGTCTACCTTTGAGAAGAAACGACCCCGATATAATTCATCCAACAATTCTTGAATTACTGGAGTCAAATACTTGTCAACTATGGTGACTTTATTCAACTCTCGGTAATCGTCACAAAACCTCCAACCGTTGTCTTTCTTCCTCACTAGCAACACCAGACTTGAAAAAGGCCCGATACTAGGCTGAATTATCCAGGTGACTAGCATATCTGCCACCTAACGTTCTATCTCGTCTTTCTATGCATGCCCATAATGGTAGGGTCTCACGCTAATAGCTGAAACTCCTAGTTCCAAAGGTATTCCATGGTCCACAGCTCGACAAGAAGGAAATTCGTTAGGTTCACGAAATACTGCTTCAAACTTCTGCAAAATTTGCCGCAATTTTTTCCCTCATTCCTTTCCTGTTTCCTCAACTTCATTCGATTTGTTCTCCTCTGTTGTCATCCACAACATCACTACAATCTCAACTTCTGAAACCTTACTCAGTGTTCAAAAAGAGACTGGTTCATTTCGTAAAGTTGCCTTCCAACTTAATCCTTCTGCCTCCACGAACAAACTCCATTGTCATCCTTGACCAATTAGCCTTAATGTCTCTTAAAGTTTCCAACCAAGAAACTCTAAGAATCACATCCACTCCTCACAACAGAAACACAAACCTCGTGCCCTAAGATCGTGAAACTCAGCTTGAGAAAGTCAACGAACCCCGCCTTGGTTTATTGGTTTGGCATTGATGGCCCAATTTCTAGTCCCAAGAGCATTAGTTTGTGGGCCAGTAACTTTATTATTTGTCCTAACAACTCCTAAGTTTGTGCCCATCACCGAAGTAATTTTTTGGCCTGTCAAATACCCAGCATTGGACCATGATGTGGGAAGGCCTACTATGGTTGCAACCTTGTTACCTAGCCCGAAACCATCCTTTCTTCCCTTAGCCTAACCTATTCTTCTTCTTTCCTGCAGATTGATCTCGTGCTCGACCTCCCTGGTCAAGTTCATCGTTTTGTAGATATCAAACACTTGATTAGTTCTTATTCTAGATTTGATTTCCTCCTTCAACCCCTTCAAAAACTGTCCTATAAAAGCTTCATCTAGCATCCCTTCGATCTGTGCAGACTTTGCGACAAAGTCACAGATGTATTCATCCATTGAACTGTCCTGTTTAGTGGCATCCAACATCTCATACGGGTTTGATGTCAAGACTCCTCCAAAACGAGCCAAACCTCTCGACGAACGTCTTCCCAACTAAGAAGTGGCTTCCTCTAGTGCAACCACGTCATCCAGTCCAACGTATGCCCCATCATGCAAACAAAGAACAATATCACCTTCATATCCTCAAGGATCCATTGAATCTAGAAATACTGCTCGACTCTGCTCACCTAACTTAGTGGATCATTGCCATTGAAATTTGGAAGTTGAATCTTTTTTGCTGATATTTGAATGCCTTCAAGTGCAATCATCTTGGTAACTATCTTGCCTGTCACTGGCATTGCCATCATCGTTCCTTCGTGTATTGCTCCTAAGCTTCCTGATGTTGTCTCCTCCATCACCTTAGCAAGCATCATTTTGATTTTAGTGAGCTGACCTTCAACATGTTGCTTCCCTTTATTCACTTCCACACCTAAGCCACTCAAACACTGCTCAAGCAATCCTAGGGTCCTCTCTACCCTATCCATTCTTGTCTCCATCCTGGTATTAGTCATTAGTGGGTATGGGTTCCACGCTGACCGCACCAATTTGGTAGAGTTAGGATCTAAACAACAGCACAAGGCAAAGAGAGAAAAAAAAGAATACTGAGTTGTATTGATAAAAATAGAGAAACAAGGGCATCTTTATACTCCCTTCCAAGCGTAAGTCGAAATACAGGATATTCCAAAAACTATATGTCCCTCTTTAATAGATTTTAAGCTCTTTATATGTCTGATATTCCCCAAACGTAACAACCTGCTACCTAGATGTCAAAATTAGTTATTGGTCACAAATGTGCTACCCCTCTTCCTATGACTATAAACCAATAGAAGGCGGTTAGGTGGTCCCTCCTTCAAGCTGACAAAATTACTAACATCCACAACATTCTCTTGGCCTACACCTAAATAATTGCTAACACAATTTCTAATTTTTCAAAGTTTTCTTGTTTTATCTTTTCTTTAGTCAATATTAAAGTAGGTTCTTTACGACTTTTAATGGTAGGAATGGTCATTGATGTCTAAGTCTTTTATTATTGGTTAAAGGAAGTAAAAACCATTTTTAGAACTTTAATGGTTGAGAGACCATTTTTAGAACTTTGATGATTGAGAGGGTCTTATAGCGAAGTACTTTATTTACTCATGTATTAAATTGCTCTTATATAATTTTATTATATGATTATTTTTTGATTAATTTCTAATATGCACGATTAGTTTATTGGTTGAAATTATCATTTGCTAGGTTAAAGTTTGAATATATAAAAGTTCAAGTCTTTTAATCACTTATAGTAACTAGAAGTTTTAATTTGTTGTGACAAATTATTGCTATAAGGAAAAACATTCAACTAGATTAAATGCAACTAGATTAATTTGTTACATTAGAAATTGCTTCTTTGGTCTTTTGTTTCTTAAAGATATTATTTAATTAAAATTAAGATCGTATACAAGTTACTAAATAATAAGGTTAATTGAATTACATATTTTTGCTTAACTAATCTTAAGAAAAAGACATATATATATATTATCACAACGAATATACGATCGATAAAATAATTATTTTATGGCAATGATCAATCGTGATTCCAAAAGGTGAAAGCGATTATAAACCAAGTTTTGTTTATTTAGAAATTTCGTTTCAATACTTCCTTTATTTTCTTTATCGCAAACTATCACAAATTCCTCTTTTTGTTAATTATTCACCACCAGTTAGCATTACCACGTGGAACGAAATGAAGAAGTAATTTTTAGAAAAATTCTTTCTAGCCTCAAGGGTCGCTAACATTCTAAAGGAGATTTCCGGCATTTGACAACACAACAATGAATCACTATATGAGTGTTGGGAGCGTTTTAAAATTTTATGCAAAAATTATCCACAAGACCAAATTAGCAAACAACTCATAATTTAGTATTTTTATGAAGAACATTTAATCATTGAAAGGAGTATCATCAACGCTCCTAGTGAAGGAACACTTGGTGACAAACTACCAGATAAGGATTGCACTTTGATTACTAATATGACATGCAACTCCTAACAATTCGATGCTAGGACAGACTATTTAACTCAACAAGTTAGGTAAATGTTTCTTTTCTTAAAAAGTGTACGAAAGATCTTACCGCATTTGTTCGTCAATTGGCAATAGGAAAAATGGAAATAGCAAAGATATATGAGATTTATTTAGTTATAAGGCACCCAACCGATATGAGTCTAACACTTCAAGATGGCTCTAATGAGCAAGTTAACATGATTGCTTTTCAAGGATAGCCTCAACAAAATCACAATCCTTTCTAACGCATACAACCTAGTTGGAGAAACCATCTAACCTTGAGATAGGGAGATAGATAATCAAACCAATCAACTGTATATGATTAGACATATAGACCTTATTTTCAGTCTAACAAGCTAAGACAACAATCACATCTGGTTCAAGCTTCAAATTCATGTATGTCTCTTAAAAAAATAGTTAAAAAAACTTAGCTACTAACACTTTGAAATTTCAGCAAGAGAGTCAGTCAAGTATAAAAAATTTAGAGGCTCAAATGGGATGAATGGCTAGTGCCAGTAGCTTTTTAGATGTTCAAAACAACAATAAACTACCAACTCAAAATGTGAAGAATCCCAAAGAAAATGAAAGTGTTGTAATGTTAAGAAGTGGCAAGGAGGTAGAGCCAAAATGTGGGGTGCAATCTACATCAAAAGAGATCAAAATTAAGATAAAAAAATCAATTTCTAACTCCTGATTTGGCTTAACCAGAATCTAAGGATAAGTCGCATACTCCTTCTTTAGATATACTTCCTCCTTTTCCGGAGGCATTGAAGGATAACTGGAGTTGGGAGCGTGATGATGATTTATATGAGACATTCTAAAAATGTGAGGTAACTATTCCTCTTTTTGATGCTATTAAACAAGTAACTAGTTAAGCTAAATTATTGAAGAAACTTTGTACAATGAAAAGAAGAAAGAAGCTGAAAAGAATTGAGAAAATTAAAGTGAATGAAAAACACTTCAAAAATATTTCAAA
>JAOSBN010000178.1:43988134-43998363 GCA_027563595.1 Erythroxylum suave | reverse complement strand
ACAATGAAAAGAAGAAAGAAGCTGAAAAGAATTGAGAAAATTAAAGTGAATGAAAAACACTTCAAAAATATTTCAAAAAAATTATTTTTTCCTTCTAACTTCTATGTTTTGAATATGAAAAATGACCAATAAACACTCATTTTATTAAGAATGTCATTTATGAAAATGAAAAGGATAAAAATTGATGTGTATAATAGAGCTTTAATGATGGAGTTTGATAGAGATGTGATTCAATTTCAAAAATATGATATGATTAAATATCCTAATAAGGATTGTCCTATATTTTCAACTGGTCTCATTGATTCATTAGCGTGGGATGTTTTTAAGACGGAGGAAACTGATCCCGACAGATGAATGAATGTATCATCGATCTAACAACTTTACACAGAAGTGCTCTTAGGAGGCCCTTAAGTTTATCTTTCATTTTGCATAATTTAATTCATATTTGAATTTCTTTTCAATTTTTTAAGGTTTTTACTTGCCTTTAGGAACAAAAAGAAGCAAAAATTAGGAGAAATTAGGGAAGAAAATGAGGATTTTGAGCTATTTTTAACACACTTGTGTAGGTACCAAACATGACCATGTGTCAAGATAGTGTATCAAATTGTAAACGTGTGAAATTGGAGGGGTTGTCTAACAAAGATACACGGTCATATAGGATTTGGCACACCTATGTAAGTATAGACACGCCTATGCACCCTAACTATGTATGTCTCTGTAATTGTGTGAATCTCATAAAACTTTAAAAATCTCTCTTTTCATACACCTACCACTTAAGTCATGCCTTGACGAGCCACTAGCAACAACTAATACTAGTAGCAGGCCCACCCATTATGCAATCTTGCTAAATTTTTCACCCAAAAAAATCACAAAGAAAGACATGATAGATTCTTTTTCTTTTCTCTCTCATTTTATTTTCTTTCCATTTTTTGGGCTTTATTGGTAAACATTGAGGATAATGTTTTAAATAGGTGTGGGGTTAGGAATCTTTCTCCTTGTTTTGATTTTGTGATATTTTGAACATTTATATGATGTTTTAGCACTTTCTTTTGATGTCCTATTTATGCCTAATGTTTTTGGAAGTTGATGAAATAAGATTTTTCAAAGAAACTCTCTTGTAAAAGTTGAGACTAAGATTGATCAAGAGGAAGCTAAAAACTTTGGTAAGTTCAAATACCTAGGTATGCACTTAGATAAATTAATTCAATTGATTGATGAAGTATTGCATGATGAATAGGTGAATTTGTTTGAAACCTGTGAGCATTTGAGTCTTCAATGATAGAAACATCTTATGGCTATCTAATTTTTCTTTGGGGTGTGACCCTCTGTCATTTGGATACCTTTAGGCTTGTGTTGAACCAATTTGAATTTCTATGATACATAAGACTTGAATATGATAAAGACCTTCCTTGTTTTATCCATTTAACTTAAAAAGTCACCTTACTTAATTATCCCTAATTATGCCCTTTTAAGCCAATTCTTTCCCTTTATTTGTTTTTTAAACTCATATTACAAACTGATCTTATCATATATCCTATTACCTAACTATGTGTTTTTAATAAGGTATTTTTGAGCTACTTGGGAAATTAGATGAGACTTTTGTTTTTCAAGCTACTTATTTTGTATTCATGTGAATTTTGGATGATGGTTGCCTACTAATGATTGTTTTAAAAAAAGAAACAAGAAAAAATCGAGAATAGAATAATTGCAGCCATAGTATATTTACATTGACATATGAGTACTTGCTTACATTCTTTTCTCAGCCTTATTAAATATGTATGGCCTTAGCCTAAAATTTTTCCCTATCCAAAACCTTAACTCAAACCCTGTTACGTCCAATTAATAAAAGTCCTTTTGATTCAAACCTTCATGTGTTCATTGTAACATCCCATATTCGAGACTAGACCATATAATAGAATTGAGTGTACTGTGAGAAATTGAAAGTACATTGCATGTTTATGCATCATTGTATATTCTCACACATGTGAATATTTATTTTGATACATTAAAATAATTGTACATGCATTCATGAACATTTTCCGGGTATGATTGATTGATTAAAATGTGAATTGTGACTTATTTGCGTTAAAATTTTATTTGGAGAGTATTAGTATTATTTCGAATTTTTTGGTGAATTTTAGGAATTTTTGAAAATTTGGGGTATTTTTGAACTAAGAAAAAAATTGAATTATGGACCAACGAAAGTGTGACAAATGGATTAGTGAAATAGTGACTATTGGAAGACATGCATTAGTGACAAGTGTAATTACAATATTAAGTCACGTGTTTTGTTTGGTAAGGAAAGTTTCAGCAACTTCTTTTTTTGTCATCACCGAAAACATCATCTCCCTTCTTGCTCTTCATCACCGAATTCTAACTTGTTCATAAGTCATTGATGTTTGCTTAATACACCTTGCAAAAACTTCAGCCCATATTTTGGTCTGTTTTTCTCTCTATTATTGTCTTTTCTCCATCCACCGAAACCCTCGCTTGGTCTCCTCATTTCTGGAATTTGACTGAAGGATTTGAAGTGTAAAACAAGTAAGTTATGCTTTGAGTTTTATGGTAGCGTGTAAATAACTTTTGATAATTTAGTGTTTAAAAATGGATACATGCGTAAATGGTGTAGCAAGATGAATGGATGCATACATGAGTGGTATAGGAAGAAGTAATTTCTGTGATATAAGTAAAGTGTAGAAGAAGGTGAAAAAAAATGCATCAGATAAATATAAGATAGAGAAACATGCAAAAACTAGAATTTGCGTGAATGAGTATACGATTTTTGATGTTTATGATGCTTTTTGGGTTTTTGATTTAATTGGGTTAAGATGGGCTGAGATGGATGTAGAAAAGTTGGTTTATATATTAGATATGTGAATTGAATAAGACAGAAGTGAGAAAATCTGGAAAAAAAATGGAAGGAAAAGAGACCTGCGTTTTAGAGAGAGAAGAGAAGAGGAGTTACACCCGAAGGTTTTTCCAAAACTGAATTTTGTTGATTCTTTTAGCCACAACTTTGTCATCTGAACACTAAATGACTTGAAAATTGAACCAATGCACTCCTAAGACATTTTTTTTCCTCTCTAAAAAATTTTAGAGCCATCTAAATTGATTTGAAAAAGAGTGATTGGATTAGAGTAAGGAAATGTGTTGGAATGTTATGAATTGGAGAATTCTCATTGATCATGCTTCTTTATTTTCATTATATCTTGAGCTATATATTTTCTAATGAATTGATTCTTGGTTCATATTAAACTAGAGACATATTTCTACAACTTTCTTGAAGAAGTCAAATTTTAGTTCTGCCCATAAGAGCCCTGAAATTTAAAGTTGAGAGTAGCATTTTGTTAAGTTGTAAGAAATAGTATGGAGCATTTTGATCATAACTTGCATGATACAAGACCAAAATGTATGAATTTGATGTCATTAGAAACTTAAGACATAGAGGACATTTGATTAGAAGAAAGTGTTGTCTAGAAACATCTGATTGTGGGTCAAAAATGGCAAAAAAAGAAGAAAAAGAAGGAAGAAAACACAGCAAGTCGCAATCGTGCTATTGAAAAATAAGGGAAGTTGCGATCGTGCCCTAAAGCTCTGAAAAAGGGACTGTTTCGAACACCTTTCCTTCTTTTGACCATCACTTCTTCTCCCAACCTCCAAATGACTTGGGATTTGAACCAATAGACTCGAAACACATTTTTCTACGTCTCCACCAAAACTTATAATCATCTGAATTCATTTTGGAGAGATTGAGTGATAAATTTGAGACGAAATTGATGAGGAGTTAAGGAATTTCATAACTGGAATATTTTCACTGAACATGTTTTGGTATTTTAACAATATCTTGACTTGTATATATCCAAATGGAATGATTTTTAATTTGTAGTAAACTAGAGATATCGGGATACAAATTGTCTGCAAAAATTGAATTTTAATTCTGTCTCTAAGAATTTCAATTTCTGGGTAGAAGTTGAGTACAAAAGATTGTTTCAATATAAGAATAGTCTGAAAATGATTGAAAGGTGTTGAAATTGCTTATAAAGTGTATTAAATAAACATACCTGAGAAATTATCATTGAACGTGAAAAATAAAAGATACATTCATGAATGTGTTTATGATTAACTATTTATCTGAGTGTGTAAATTTTGTATATGATTGCATATAGAAGAACAAGTAGATCGACCACTTCCTGATATTATCGGAACTTCGAGGCAATAGCTTTGGGAGCAAACTATGAGTAACCTAGACGGTCTTACTCAATCAATTGTTTTGATTATGATTGAATTCACTTATGAATGTGTGATTGATTATATTGATTCCGAACATAAAGGTTCGAAGATTCTGATTTGATGATTGTAATATTGAAGTGCTCATTGTATGTGAATTTGAATGAATAAGTGATACTCCACATTATTGTTGAATGCCGGACCAAGGTTCGATGATAAATGTGAATGTAAAAGTGAAACTGAAATCAAGTGACTAATTGTGTATATATATATATGAATGTGAAACATTCCATTAAATGAAAGATAAAGGCAGTTGTGTCCGGAGTTGCCAGTGTAAAGAACTTAAAGCTCATACTATGATCAGAGCCTTAGGCTGAATTGTGAAAGTATTCAGTATCTATTAAGGGATATGAGACATTATCTGATACGGCTCGGTATCCAGTAAAGGATATGAGCTAGTAAAAAGGCACTTGGTCATAACAACAACAATAACAAGTGAAAATGGGTCTCGCATGCATTGCATATACATTTTAATGCATGTGTTTGATTGATTAAAATGCACTGTTACCTTGTATTTGAATGAGAATGTGATATGTGATATTTCTTGCAAAATGCAAAGATGTGAAACATTTGTTATATGTGATAAGGTGTTACATGAATTGAGTGAACCATCGATGATAGTTACCTCATTGAGTTCGCAAACTGACCCAAAATTGCACGTTGACATTTCAAGACCGAGAGAGGACATTAGCTAGAGACTATAAGAAGCATAATTCTTATACTTTTGTGAAGACGAAATGACTCAAAGGTCAGTCAGCTGAGACTAAAGAGTTTAGATAGATATTTTATATATTTCCTCTTTCTTGAAGAGTATTTGTATTAGACTTGAAAATGTACATGTATGGATGTTTGAAAGCTATATTTTAAATTCAGTTTTTGTTTATGAAATAAAATGAGGATTACGGTTTGGAATTTGGTTTTAAAATTTGGATATGTTGGATTGATGATGCCATGATTAAGTTAGATATGTTGCCATATTATAAAGTGAAGGTTAGATGGTTAGCACACCATTATTATAGATTATATACTATAATGTCCACAGGGTGTTCCGGTATGTAATTTATGGTAATGGGGTGTTGCATTCATGGTGAGAAATTTTTAGTGTATGTGCAAGTTTATAGTAATGTATTCCTTGTGACAAGAGTTTAAAAGTAAACACTTAAACTTAAATTATCGTGCGATAGAGTGAACACCATGAGGAAATTCACCAAGACTTTGTGCATACTATTGATTAAGATTGTCTTTAATTGTCTTTATTTATAATTTCTAGTGAAAGATAACTTTGATGTGTTGATGCTCAACTCTTTTTTGGTCTAATTCTTAAGGAGTATACATGTTTAGTCTCATGAGAAGTGGTTTGGTAAAACAATTTGGCTACCATATTTTGTTAGTTTTTCATTTGCTTAAAGACAAGCAAGGATTAGGTGTAAGGGATTTTGATATGTCATAATTTTCCAAATTTTTAGCAACCAAAATTCTTCATAATCTTTTCTTAATGTGTTTAAATTCAATATTTTATAAGAAAATGATTTAATCTTAATCTAAAATTGAAAATTTTGAAATAAAAGTGTAATATCACTAATAATCAAGGAGACTTTGGCTGATAAGACATATTTTTTTACATATCGAGATCATACTATGGGAATCAAAGCGAAATTTAAAAAAATAGCCTGACGTGATCTTAAGTGTGAGGACGTTTAGAGAAAATTACAAATTTAGATTTTGAATTTGCAAGAGAAAAACATATTAAAAGTGGTTTAAAACCTTATTTTGGGCATATTTAAGTGAAAATCAATGAAGATATGATCCGAAAGATTCAAAGGATCCTAACCATAATATTTTCACATTAGTTATAAAGGCTATAAACAGAGCCAAGATATGAAGGAGCAAGGCATAAAATTTCCAGCTTTTCAAAGTTCTCTTGTTTTTTCTTTTTTAAGTTAATATTATAGTAGTTTCTCTTCAGCTTTTAGTGGTAGGAATGACCATTGTTGGTTAAATCTTTTATTCTTGGTTGAAGAAAGTGAAATTTCTTTTTGGAACTTTGAAGATTAAGAGGCAATTAGTTCTCATAATAAAGTATTGCATTTATCCATGTATAGGATTGCTTTTCCACGCTTTGATTCTATGATCATTTTCGATTAATGTCTAATGCATGCAATTAGTTCATTGGTTTAAATTATCATTTTCTATATTAAAGTTTGAATTCGTAAAAGATCAAATCTTTTAATTACTTGTAGCAACTAGGATTTTTAATTTGTTGTGTTAGAAATTATTAATCTTGGAAAAAGAATTCAACTAAATTAAATGCAATTGCGAGTGTTGTGTTGTCTTGCTTCTTTAGTCTTTCATTTCTTAAAGCTATTATTTAATTAAATTTTTTATTGTATCTAAGGTTGTTAAGCAACAAATTTTAATTAAATTACGTATTTTCGATTAACCAATCATAAGTAAGGACAGATATTTAATATCCCTTTGACTGTACGATTGATAAAACAATTATCTTGTGCTAATAATCAATCATAGTTCTGAAGCGTGATTGTAAACTGAGGATCGTTTTATTGAAAAATATGATTTTATTACTTTTTTATATTTTCTTTATTGCAAAATTTCATAACCATCAATTTTTGTTAATTATTCACTTTTATAGCGATTGGTGAGCTAGAATTCTTCTTAGGACCGACTCCTACTTCCCTATATTATGTTTGTTTAACTACAAGAATGTAGGAATTAATTTGGAGTAACTACGACAGTTCCACCAATCTCATTCATGTGATCTAAGTTTTAACTTCAATAAAACTTGGGTGCTCGAAACCCATCCAAAGTTCAAACCTCTAACCCATAGACTATCTCTTCTTATCTTCTTTGAAATTTCTTACCGTCTGACACTTTCTTTTTTATTAACAAAAAATTGATTTAATTTCTCCTTAAAAAGAACATGAAACTCTATTTTGATTGGGGATAAAAGGAAATGACCAGGTTTTAGAAGTGTCATAAAAAGCAAAATTCGAAGATATGAAAGTTAAAAAATTGGAAGTAAAAGAAGAAGACATATAATCAATTGAATAAAACGAACAAGAGAACAAGATATTTTAATTAAATTGTTGAGAGAACTTGCAGAATTGGGAGTAGTAGAAGAAGAAACAGAAGTTACTAAAGAAAGCATTGTAAAAGATGAACAGTAAACCCTACTTGATGTCATGAAAGTTACAAAATTGGAAGTAAAAGAAGAAGACATATAATCGATTAAAGAAAACTAACAAGAGAACAAGAGATTTTAATTAAATTGTTGAGAGAAGTGACAGAATTGGGAGTAGTAGAAGAAGAAACATAAGTTATTGAAGAAAGCATTTGTAAAAGATGAACAGTAAACCCTACTTGATGTCATGAAAGTTACAAAATTGGAAGTAAAAGAAGAAGCATATAATCGATTGAAGAAAACTAACAAGAGAACAATAGACTTTAATTAAATTATTGAGAGAAGTTGCAGAATTGGAAGTAGTAGAAGAAGAAACATAAGTTACTAAAGAAAGCATTTGCAAAAGATGAACATTAACCCTACTTGATGTCAGGTTTCAGGTTGACTCGGATCATAAAGTTTGAACTTAAATTCAATTTAAAATTTGGTTGACTCGGATAAAATTGTTGACTTTAGATTGGACCGAACCAAACACAAGTTAATTTGACATTCTTATTATAAGAATGACAATGGGTCAAGTTGGATCCACTCATAACCTGGTCTACAATAAATGGTTTGAATTTGACTCAAAATCGGATTAAATTCAATCTAAATTATCTAAGTTCAATTCATTTCAAAATGAAATCAATTTAATTTAACTTCTTAAATTATACTATTTTATATAAAGAATTTGAACCATTTAGATGAGGTTGCTATGCTTAGTTTTATATCATTATTTTATTTATGTCATTTTTACACGTTGAGTAAAATATAAATAATAATCATGAATTATATATTTCAAATAATTTTTAGATAAATCTTGGGATGTACGGAATATGGGTGACAGGAATTCGTTTTGATGTTGCTATAAGTTAACCACTTAAATATTTCGCACCGTTGGATACATAGGGGAGTTTGAGGAGAACCAGGCATAAAAGGAAATAAAGTAAAGTGGACTACATTTGATTGTAATTAATTTCAATTATACAATTATATATTATAATTATTTTACGTTTATATATTATTAAGACGATAGCAAAGAGCAAAGGTTTGAGAAAGAAGAACGCAAAAGCTGAATCGATGTATAGTGGAGGTGAGTTTTAGTTTTTTAAAAGAGAGAAATGGTAGAATTTTGAGAAATGAGAATCGAGCAAGTCCTAAAAAATGACAAGTACTAAGAACTGAGTAATTTGAGAGAAAAATGATACGATTATAGGGTGAATACAAAGAAGCACCTACTTAATTTTTTAAAAAACAAAAAAGAAAAGAGTCAAGATGACCAATTTTTCAAATAAGTAAACGATTTTTTTCTATTTTTCAAATAAGTAATTATAGTGTATTATTTTTGCTATGTTTGTTGGTATTATTTCATATATTTAAGCGAGCGCTTAGTATGAATTATTTTAATTTATAAATTAAGATTTATATTTATAATTTATTTTAAATTAATTATAATATATAATTTTCGATAGCATAGTTGATGTAAAATTATAAATTATAACTTATAATATATTAAAGGACTATTTTGTAATTTTAAAAATTTAGGAATATTTTATAAATTTTAAAAATAACTTGAAATGATTCTTAGTATTAACCGATACTGATATAATACTATACTAGAATCAAATCTAATTTCGACATCCATACAGTATTTATAACATTAATAAAGAGTTTGTTATTTAAAAATAACCTTTTCACTGGTTAAAAATAAAATTGGGTACTTTTCAAATAAAAAAAAAAGATAAATTTGGGTACGATTTAAAGTCTCCGGATTTTGACTTACTAATCTTTTTAGCAGGTTTAACATGCGTGCCTTTTCTTTTACCAAAAACAACACTCCTTTGGATAACATGCCCTTTTAATCAATTCAATTCACACGTACTTTATTTAATTAGATTCCCTGATTAATCTCCTTTTTAACTTCATATTCACACACGTTGAACTTGAGTGCGAGTTAGCCGCGTTTGATAAAGATTAAAGAAAAACGCACGTGTTTTATTACAATATTTTAACATATAACCATCACTTTTTTAAACACGAGTGAGTGAGATGAGATGTGCGCTCTCATATCAATGGACCTGACTGTCATCAGAAGGATTTCGATTTTTTGTCTCAACTGTACTAACTGACACGGCAACCACTCAATTTATTGCATTGAGTGGTTGAGATCATATAGGTACAGAAGAGTTATAGAATAAAGGGACAGAAGATCTGTCCCCCCTGTTTTCCCAGTCGCCAAACAGCACAAACCGCATAAAACAGAACCGAGTAGCCCTGGCTTCATGTTAACCATATTTCGAGTACCCAATACAACGACAGAGTTGCAGATAAACTTAATCAAGTGATTTTTATAAACTGATCAATGGAATTGTACAATACGTTGATGCAATCCTTGTGAAAAAGGTAAATGACCCTTTCGTATATAAAATATTGAAAGGATCTTTTGAGACTATGAACGTCGACGCTGATCAGTACTTCAAATAGTAGAGTAGGTTGCTGCAGAATCTGATGAACTCGCTCCAAAGTCCGTCAAACTAAGCCACTGCTCTATGTCACAGTCCCCAATCATCCCCAACAATCCATCGCCTAATTCCTCATCCACTCCAGCTGGTACTTCCATTTTGAAGTCACCACTCGTCTTCTGGCTATCCTGTTCCTTTATACCCACCTCCTCGTTGCTATGATCAGTAATGGCGGAGGTAGTAGTAATGGTCTCTGGAAATGGGAAGTTGAGCTTGGCTCTTGGTCCTCTGAACTCTATCGC
>JAOSBN010000178.1:43964598-43983912 GCA_027563595.1 Erythroxylum suave | reverse complement strand
CGTAGTCGATGAGGCTCAAAGTTTTGGACGGAGACGGAGACAGTTGGTTAGGAGGAGAATGTTGCTTGTTTATTTTTAAATTTCATAATTTATAAACGTTGACTTAATAATTATATATTATAAATTCTCTTAATAGTTCAGTGAAGTAATATAGTTGAAAAATCTCACAAAAATTAAAAAATTTGTAATATTTTCAAAAGTCCAACCCATCAAACATCTCCGAATCATATATGTAATGATTAAAAATTTAATGGTTTTTTCGGTTTAACCGTAAAAATCTTGAAGAGATTTTCAATTCAACTTTTAACTTTTTTTATTCAACTAATTTTTATTAAACAATCTCTTTTTCAATTAAGATTTAAATTCTTCGTTAAGTATATATTTTTTAATCATATTTCAAAGTATTCGATCTTTATCCGATTTTATAACTTGCATTTCAAAACCTTAAATTTTATGTTTTATCAGTTTAAACTTCAGTCTGATTTTTACAATGTTTTATTTATATGCGTATAATAAAGTTAGGAGTTGTAGTACACTTGCATTAGGTGATTAATCAATAAAAGTCCTGCTATTTTAAATTTAGAACAGCCTGTTATAGTATCTTGATCCATAACACATGGCTTCCAACCCACAAAACTATTTGAACCCTAAATCCAGAAGTTAAGAAAGGTGATTAGTTGCAAATAAGAGAAATCTTAATTTGGATGAGCGAAGAGCTAAATCGTGACAAGAGAACATATATGCCTAAGTCAGCAATACCTTTGACAAGAGATATTCGCTCCTCTAGAAGGGGAATGGTACGTTCAGAGTACGTTTAGAGTCAACCTCATCTACCAATTACAACCGTACGAGTAAGAGTCAAAGACAGGGTGTCAACGTAGTTTACGTACAGCGGTTACGGGTCAATCTCATTCAGCGGATCGTTTACACTGACTTATGGAAGAGTTTAAGAACAAAAGATCATTTTTTTATTTGGAAGCCATGAGTGGACCACAGAAACTTCATTGTTTAAACCGGTCAAGATAGAGTTTGGTAGAATACGACGAGATAGTGAAGGATGAGAAAAACCAGATAAGCTTACTCAACAGAGTAGGAGGATCAATCAATAGGAAAAGAAAGGGAAAGAGGACAAATTGACCAAGTCCAGAACTTTTAGGACCAAGTAGAACTAGAACACGCCAGTTTGCAAAAAATTGTTGGCACTTGGGCAGGTTGTTGTATTAAATTCCAGGAAAGCACAAGCGTACCATTTTCAGAGGCTAGATTCAGTCGGGATGGAGGGCTTTCTCAGACACTGCAATTAATCCATGTCTGGAAGGAAAAGCGCAACATCCGCAAGAGTAGCATCTAATGTCTCTGGCAGAAGTTTGGTTACAGAGTTGACAGTGGAGCTCACTGCTACAAGATGCCAGAACATGAGGGAGACAGGCAGGACGGTGGAAGATTTGTTGTACTCCACCAGTACGGATGCGTTCAGTGTTCACATCTTTTTAGTAGTCTTAGCCATCTGAAATTTCTCAGCAGCAGCGTGAAGATGCCATTGAATTTATGACCGAGTCCAACAGTTAATTATTCCTGATGAGATGGATATGTTAACACACATTTTTATTAAATTCAAAAGATGGCTTGTGCACCTGATTTAAATTGAGCCAAAGTTAGTCCTAGAAACAGTTGTTGTCAGGTTAACCAAAAACAAAAGGACCGTATCCAAGCTATTTCACTTTCAAAACCATTTACAAATCATATTGTCTAATGCTGGAGCAAGGTCCTCTCGAGTGAACAGGTATACAGGGATCTTGTATAATTTTCACATCAAAAAGGGTTGAAAATAGATTACACCGTCTCATTATATCTATTCTAAAAATTTTGCGCCAAAGAATTACAATAGCATCGAAATTCACCTGAGAGGAAATAGTTAATATATCAAGGTGAAAATTTACAAGTCATACCATAGCCTTAAAGCCACCAATGAAACAGAAAGGTTGAACAAAATCTTTCACTTACTCGTCATCTTCAGAATCTGCAGTAGAAATAATAAACTTGAAATAGAAAGTGGTGCAAATCAAAATAATCCAGACAATGAGATTAAAAAAAACAACTATGTTGCTTTTCATGGTGAATTTTCTTATCATGTAGTTCCACGGATTCTTAAGATTGTTCAAGGGCATGTAACATGCTGCTGTGATGAAGTCAATTAAATATGGGCCAAGAACAAGAAAAATGGTACAGCTACGTAGCCTTGTCAACACAGCTACAGAATTGTATGACTCATGTCAAATTATGTATTCTATTTTTTATAACCCTTTTTTGTTCTTTAGGTTGTGTCTTGACGCAAGAGGGAAGGGAAGAACTAGAATCTTTTGTCTCAAGTCCTGAAGCTGACCTAGTACCGCTAGGCTACTAAATTCAAGTGGTTGTAAAGTGATTTATTAAGAAACTACCAAAATATTAACAGACTTACCAGATCTTATATCTTCCCCCACTTGTCCTCTATTGCGAAGTTGTCTCGTTATCATTGAGCATATCAGAACCCACCAATAAATATGGAACACAAGCAACGTAAGTAGCATTGTATTGAAGACATAATACAATGATCTATCATACGCCTTTCTTAAATTCAGAATGTCCAACAAATCGACACTGAAACATACCAGGAACATTCAGGGATAAGCCAACGAAAGCTGTCATGTGCTAAATAGAGAAAGATCAAATGATTTATTCAGAACAAACCTTGAAGACTTTATAACCCAAAATGGGAAGAATATTAATCGCAGTGTGAGCCATGAAAAGGCAAATAATCCAAAGAAAATACTTGCTTCACGCTCCTTCCCAGAATATTTAAAGACTTTAGCAGCTTCCATGAACACATCAGTTGCATCGTGCAGGGCAAGAACAATGGACCCAATTCGGAAAAATCTGAAGTTGGAAACAAGTCAATTATATAATTTTAGTTATCCAACAAAAGGCTACAGAGCTCTCAAGATACATACTTTGCCATCTCAATCTTAGATATGATGGTCTACAAACTGAATGTTTGATATTTTGAGGGAAAAAAAGGACAAAAGAAAAGTAGCAATAGCAATATCTAGCAAACAATAATGGATGGCATGATTGAGCTCAGCCATAAGAGCGCTTCATCGTGTCCTTAAATTACGATAAGTAAACTGCAACTTTCAACGACATGTTCTGGTCAGGGAAAACTTGTAACATCTAGTTTCTAGTTTGAGTAATTCTTACATCACATATGTGGGCTATGTAGGTACAGGGACAGAAGCCAAAACAGAGGAAATATGCAGAGCTCTCAAGATACATGCTTTGCCATCTCAATCCAGATACGGGGACTACAAACTGAATATTTTGTATTCTAGAAAAAAACAAAAACAAAAGGAAAGAAGCAATACGTAGCGAATGATAATGGATGACATGATTGAGCTCAGCTATAAAAGTGCTTCATTGTTTTTCCACCAAGGACAACTAAAATGCAACTTTTGAAGACATGATCTGTTCTGGTGGAACTTGTAACATCTAGTTTCTGGTTTAAGTAATCCTTACACCACATATGTGGGCTATGTGGGTACTGGCTAGTGCACTGTGCTGCCTCACATGATATCTCCTTATTATACTTCGTATGCTAAGTAGAGCGGACTTACCATCAACACAAATTTGAAGTACAGACTAAGTCAAATTTCCTAGTCAGGTGATGCTTATGTAATGTCCATGGACTTAGTGGTATGCTATGCATCATGTTAGTGTTTGTGCCAACTGGCTGTTTACAAGGTTGTCATGCCACCAAATGAAACATCATCATGGCATCTGACTCTCGTATCCTTATGCAGATGTAGAACTGTTAACTTCAAAAATTAAAGTTCAAAGTTTTTTAGTCTTAACTAGCAAGGGCCTTATCGAAACCGGACATTGAATTTTATAAATAGGATGATGAGATCAAACCAAAAAATCTCAACATATAAAGCAACTCAAAGTAAAAGGGCTAAATGGACATAATATCTGTTCAGATATGTAACTCGGCAACAAATTTTTTTTCCAGGGAAAAGCTAATTCTTATAAAATTAACAAAAGTAATTGTTAAACAATGGATATCTTTTCAGATGCTCGCAAGGGTCAGTGAGTAGGAAAACCTAGAACATGAACATAAAACATGCTTATAACATGTAATATCTCAACCAAAAAACATACATAGCAGCTCCAGAGCAGACCTATAATTTTGCCTTATCACAAACTATCATCTTCAAGAAGGAGAAGGATGAGATCAGTTGGAAGAAAGAATATTTGACTCTTCATGGATGAGAATCAATGAAAAAGTTAGAGTAAATCTTGACTTTGTAAAGAACTTTGAATTTATGCCCATATTGCCACCAAGAATTTGAGGACCGAATCATGATTGAGGTTTACCGTGCAATATACGAGTATCCAATCAGTATAACTGTTATGAAGTGATGAGACATCATCACTGAGAAATCCTTCCTTTTCGTTTCCCATGTTAGGAGGGCAACAATACTGTAGATGTAAAACCCACATTGGCACATATAGAAAAGCTTTAAGGGGAGCCTGAAAATGAAAATGAAAATGAAAATGTGATCAGTTCAGTGCAAAGCAACTAATAACCCAGATAGGTTCTTCTCATAGGTAATAATGCAGGTGAGAGAAGAGGCTGTTAATACAAACTCATCTAAGAGAAATGTATGCCGTGTAGTCATGATAAGACATATAACAAATAAACAAAACGATCTAAATATACAGATTCCTAGGATATGAAATACTTACTTCAGTTCCTGATCTGGCCATCCTTTGAAGTATTCTCCAGTATCTTTGAACCACGGCTCATCGAAGGTTATGTTTAAAATACAAGCTTCTACAGCGCCATAATATGCTAGCTTCCACATTGATTCTGAGCATTTTGCAATGGTTGCTCTTGTATTCTCGTCAATCCTTGACTTGATGGCTTTTCTAGCTGAAAACCATATAGCTAGCCTCTGAACAAGCGTGAAGTTTATCAGAAAGACGCCAATAAAAGAAGGAAGAATTCAACAAACAGACATAAAGACACATACACATAAATCTTCCTGTATATAGCATAGAAATGAAATCAGACATAGTGATAGAACATGCTCATCCTTCACAATAATCAATTTTGTTCACTAAGCCATTTTTTTGGCAATCGAGGATGTTTCATACTTCCCCAACAAACAAAATATACTCTACTGAAACAATTTTCAAAGTGCATAACACGAAAGGGCCAACCTAAAAATTGCTAGCGATAACTCCACGAATATTATAACTTGCTTCAAGATCAAATTTTCAAATTGAAATCAACGAAGACGCAACAAAGCCACTAATTTTTTAAGCTTACATGAGTTCATACGACGAAGCAGAGGAACTGAAATCTGAATTCCATTTGACTTAATTACACATAATCTCCAAGCAAAATTTAATACCTCTCTGAACTCAAAAGGCCTTAATTATGGCACACCAAAAAAATTAAAATTAAAAGAGAAATTTAAAAAAATGCTTCAAGTCATATCTCTACGTTTTGCTTCAGTTTATTAGCAACTAACGTCAATTTACGAATTCCTCAATTAGCTAAAGCATTTTAAACTCTGCCTATCAAAAAAGAAGAAGAAGAATACGAAACAGAGAAAATCATACTTGGAAGATGAACTTGTCCAGTAAAAACCTAGCAGCTACGAAGCCGAAAGCAAAATACAACGAGATGACGAAGTGCGACAAGTGCACCGAGCCATTGTAGCTCGAGATCGAATCCATGTGATAATTTTCCAAAAAAAAAGAAAGAAAAGAAAAAACAGAAACTCCTGGATGTAGGTTAGCGGCGGCTCCAACTACTCTCAATTGGAACCGTCACCGGAAAATTCCGCATTCACTTACTTCTCCGTCAAAATAGCTTCAGAGATCTAAAAACTTGACCTAATTCACTCGAATATCGCGCTTCTTTGCAGAGCATATGTGTCCGAGAAAGAAAGACGCAGAAAAGTAGGACAAATGTCTTGTTCGATGTGCATGGCATGTTTACCGACGGATCAGATGCATGTCAAAGTCGTCATCAAATCGAAGGGCTGTGGTTTCTTATCTTAGGTCCAAATTTCGGCGCAGTAACATTTATGAAGTCTGAACATTTAAGGAATGAGCATAAACGGCAATTGAGGCTTAGATTAACCCCAAGACGTGGCTTTTCATGACACGTGGCTTTTCGATGGATTTTATAATGGGTTGATGAACAAAAGCTTAATCCTCCTCTAATTACAGCTTAACCTTGTCAAATTATGTATTAGAGGGAAGTCAAAATTGAAAACGAAATGTGCTTTAAATACGGATTATAATACACATAATAAATTATAAATTATATATTTTAATAAAATATTTATTAAATTAATAAACTAAGATTAAATAATAAATTTATGTAAATGCCCATCTTAAATTTTATATTCAAATAAATTTATATTTTTAATATTCAAAAAATCAAATAATCTTAAGGACATTCCATAAATTATTACTAATTTTTCATGTCAGCGGAATTTATGTAGAGTGTTGTTGTTGTTGTTAATTGGAGGCTGAGGAAATTGGTCATTAATCATTGGCAATTTGATTAACATGATGCAAGAAGTAACAAGAAAAAGGTTATAATATTTATCTAGTGTTGATTTTTAAAAAATATTAATTAGTTTTAAATCTCTTTAAAATATAGTTTAGTCTAAAATGTTTATTCTAATAAAATAAAATATTAAATATGTAATTTTTAAATTTATATGTCATTTTATTTTTAATAAAACAAATATTTTTGAATTTTTAAAATATACTTAAAGGTTTGACATATAAATAAATAATTTAAAATAGGGTTAATTGTAAAAAAATCTCAAACTTTAATTAATTTTGTAATTATAATTCGAACTTTTAAAAGTGACAAACATGTCTTATCAATTAGGATTCCTGGATACATGACACTGTCATATCCGTAAAGATAACAAAATCATCAACGTGGGGTTAAATTTGAAAAAAATTGAATATTTTATTACCACTTTTTAAAGTACAGTTTATAATTTAACCAAGTTTGAGTTTTTTTTTAAATAATTAACCCCTTAAAATATTTGATATTTATGTAAAAATTTAAAAATATTTAACAACTAAATAAATAGGATGAAGTAGTCCCATGTCCAACCCTAATTTTTTTTATGTTTTTTTCTGGTAAGTATAATTAATAATTGCTTTAGTTTGTTTTCAATAAGCTACTAATGTTAGGCTTTCTAGCTGGATATTTACATCCAGGAAGAAATCTTCTGGCCCATTGAGGCTTCCATTGAGCCCCATTCATTCAGTCTTTTATTTTGACTTGCTATGTTATTTATTTTTCCAATCCCTAAAGCTCATAAGTTTATCAAAATTTTAAAGTTAGAAGGTATAAATAGGACCCGACTCCGCTCTAGGCTATGGTGGCCTGTGACCCGGCCCATGGCCCATCGACCTGAATTCGGCCCTAGTTTTTGATTGTATAAATCCTTTTATTATATTAAAAGTTACATATACTTGAATTAGATGTAGAGATATACTCTTACTTTTCTAGCCACCATGTTAAACTTGGAATAATGAATGTTTTAAAAATTAGATTAGAAGTTAAACAAGAGATTTAAAGTTTTAAAAATTACCGATTAAAAAATTAAATATAATTAAAAATTTTGAAATATAATTAAAAGAGATTATCTTTATCTACCAAAAAAATTGAAGTTTAATTAAAAAAGATTGTTAAATGAAAATTAATTGTTTTATTTTAGTTTATAAGAACTTATTGATTTACCAAAATTGATTAATTAATTAATCAAATAATATATTTTTAATAACAAGAGTTATTAAAAGAAATTGAATCGAAAAATTGAAAATCGAATCAAAAAGTTAAACAGTTCAAAGTTTTTACGATTGAGGCCTTGTTTGACAAATAGCGAATTGCAATAGCTGTTAGTTGATAGTTGATTATATCAGCTAATTTAACTAGTGAATAACATCAATTATTTATTAAAGATATTTAGTAAAATTAGTTATTTAGTATTAGCTGTTGATGTGTAAAATAACTTATGAGAGCATGATTCAAAAAAATTATAAGGACATGAATATTATATTTCTTAGTATTTCGTTAAATATTTTTATAAGAATTTAGATTTAGATATTTAATTTTATAAAAATTAAGTTTATAACTTTAAATAATAATAATAATAATAATAATAATAATAATAATAATAATAATGATGATGATGACGATGATGATGATGATGATGATGATGATAATAATCATCATCATCACCATAATCATAATCATAACAAAAACAAAAACAACAACAATAATAACAACAACAACAATAACAACAACAACAACAATAATCCAACAATAAATTCTCTATTAATGTTAATGGTGCAGTGAGATACATTATATTAGTATTTTTAATATAATATGCATGAATTTTATTATTTAATAAATTAAAAATCTTTATAATTATAGCATGACACAAATACGATATCTAGTAGTTATATACTAAAAATATTAATTTAGTGTGACTCTTTATGTCAAAAACTTAATATTATAGTATTTTTAAATGTAAGCTAAAATTATAAAATTAATAAAGATTAAAAAGTTTAATTAACTTCTTTATTATATTCTTTCCAACTTCACGATATAATTTGACGCTAAAAAAACCAACATTGAAAATACACAGAGCAAAAGTAGAGAGTACAGTGGAAGACAATACTCTCATTAGACAAACAGCTAACTTCAAAAATTTCTCTTATGAAGTTTTTAGAAATTAGCTTATTGGGGTTAAATAAGCTAATCAATAAGTCATTCGTTAAACAAAACAATAACTTTTCAAGATAATCAAAAAGTTAACTTTTAGTCAATAAGCTAAAACACAGATAATTAGTTATTTGCCAAACACCTTCTAAAACAACTAAACCTGTTGAGTTTTTCAATTATTGGTAATAATCACAAGAATATAGAGGATGTTTTACACATTATATTAACTGCTATATATGGTTTTTAGTAAAGGAGAAAGTAATAAGAAAAATGTGCTATTAACTTCTTACACTACTAAGGTTTAAAATTGCCATCATTTCAATTTCAACAACAACAATATCTAATGTAGATCTCATTGAGGCATGAGAGTTAAAAAGGTCTAATAATACGTAGTCTTATCCTTAATTAATAAAGAGATCCATAATTTCATTTTTATTATATATAATTACACTGGCATCATATTATACATGTACAATATATTATTATAATAATTCATAATATCACTAACAAATTCTAATAATATATAAAAGTCAACATACTCAATACATAAGTTTTTCTGTTTTGCGGGGTTTGAAGAGAGTCATGATATGTGTAGCCTTCCTTTTTATAATTTTACAAAGAGACTGTTTATATGACTTGAATCTAGAACCATAGAGTAACAACTTTATCGATTTTTTCAAGGCTCATTCTCAAATTTCAATAATGTATATGTTATTAAATAACAGTCATTTCTTGTTTTGGAACTCATTTTCATCATACCATGTGCTCCAGTTTAGAGTAGACACATCATTTCACAAAGCTTATCACTAACCATTTTTAGATTAGTGGACTGGCAACTAGTGATTTGCACATACAAACTAATTATTCCATTGCCATGGGTGACATATCAACAAGCTATTTTCCTTGGGTGAATTATGGCCCTCACTTCCAAAACCTATTTTGGAATTCATTTACAACCACTGTTAAAAAAACTCAACCGGTTCGATCGATTCAATCGTAAAAATTATGAACTTTTCAATTTTTTGGTTTGATTTATTTTAATAACACTTGGTATTAAAAACTAATTATTTTATTAATTAATCGATCAATTTTATTAATTAATAAATTTTTATAAATTAAAATAAATCTTAACAATTTTTTAATTATATTTAATTTTTAACTAATTTTATGAAAAAATATAGATTAGGCATATCTTTTCACATTACTAATCACACCCCAGTCTGGATAGGCATATCTTTTCACATTACTTATCACTAACCATTTGTAGAGTGATCGACTAGTCAACCAGTGATTTGCCATATTAATTACTCCGTTTCGTGGCATCGAGAAGTCATTACAATCCTATCAAGGTACAGTGTTGGATTCCGACAGACAAGGAGAAATTGGGGTGTCCACTTAAATACATTGCGTATTTTTAGTAAGAATTTGTAGGTCACATGTCAACAACCTATTCTCTTTGCATGATTAATACAGAATCTAAATATCATACATACTGGGGCCAACGACTTCATCGTCCAGAAATCACGATTGGCTACTAAAATTGTCATGTTCTTTCGTAATGGCAGATGCCTTACAATTAAGGGCTGTATTGAACCAATCAGAACACTGACACTTGGACATTTCAAGACCACTACAACAATAATGACGGTAAACAGAGCTTATGATCCATCGAAATCCAAGTTACGGGGGGAAAGATACATCAGTTTGCTACATAGTTAAGAAAATCAAAGCTTAGTCGCTAAAGTCTAGAGGCAAGATGGGGTAATGTTGTTCTAGGAAGGATAGTGACACCCATGACAAAAATAATGGGGTAGGGCTTTGATGGAAGAGGTTTTTGAAGTTACTCATCAAAATGGAAGGCATTTTAAGAGCAGACAGCTTGCTTCAGGTTGGAGATTCTTTCCAGTATCTAGCCAGGAGGCCTTGTTGGGGTACAGGAAATGGGGCATACTGAATCCCAACTTGCGATCCTACCACTTCCCACCTACAAGAGAGAAAATTTTGACAGAAGGGTCCTTTTCAGTAACCATTCAGGACTTAAATACCATAAGATATTTCTATATTGAAGTAAAACTTTAGTTTCTAGTAATTATATTACCTGAATTTCGTTACCAGATGGTGGATTAGGATGAGCATCTCTAGCCTGGCAAGTTCATTGCCAGGGCAGGCATGTACTCCATTTCCAAATGGCAGGAAGGTGTTGGGTTTTGGAGCAACCTGCAATGTCCATCAAAAGGAAATATTTAGATTAAAAAAGAAAGGGTTAGAAGCTTATTCTCAAACAAGGAAATAAGGATTAAACAATGCTTCTGTCTTGATTTTCCACAGACCTCAAACCTAGATGGATCGAAAAGGTTCGGTTCTGAAAAGAGCTCTGGGTTGTGATGAATGTTCCTGAACAATGGCATGACCTTCCAACCCATGGGAATCAGGTACCCTATGTACAGACACAACAAAGTTCCAGCAAAATGTTTAGACTGCTGTACTTAAAATCTCATGAACCAGAGTTTTCCAGTTTATTGCAGGTCCTAACCTTTGTATTCAACATCCATTACTGCTTCCCTGAAGGTGAAAGATATGATGCTTGACATCCTTAAACTTTCCAATATAACCTACAAGTTCACAACTTTGTATTTCAGTTTAACTCATTCTAATTAATCGTTATTAAGAAAGTATTATCTGTTCTATGTATCTATATGGTCCATACCCTATGAGTAAGTCGCATGTTTCTTGTCTGTGCCCATGTCAGGGGCTTCCTCCCTCCACCATTTGAATCATAAATAGCCTTTTGCTCCGCCTGTAATTTTATTAACCGCCATGGTTAATTAACTAGGCCATCTTAAGCATTAATTAAACTCATCTTATTAACTTGTTCTTCCATGTTTGTCACCTTCACAGCTTTTAGGAGTTTCGGGTTGTCAAGGAGGTACTTCAGAATCCACGTTAGAACACTAGCTGTCGTGTCTTGAGCCGCAAAAAGTACACCTATAATGTTATCAGCGATTTGATCTTCGTTTAAAACAAGTCCCTTGTCATTTTTGAAGTTCAAAAGCTGTCCCAGGAGGTCCCCTTCTATTAGTCGCTTCTCCTTCCTTTCAGAGATGATCTCACTCAGGATTTGATTCAGCTTCTTCCTAGCCTGTCACATTAAATTGTTTTTCATTAGAAAAAAACTGGCCTTAATATGTAGTTAGATAGTGGAGACGAGGTGCTTCTGCTTAGTTCTTACCATGAGAGCTTTGTAATAAGCTGTTCCTGGAACGTTGGTCGGTAAAGAATTATAACCCTTGTCTACTGTACGGTAGTTCTCACTCAGCTTCTCTCTGTTGGTGTCATCCAAGTTACCGAAGATAGAAAGAATACCAGCATCGAAAGAGTACTGTAGAGGATTACAGGAAATCAATAATTAGTCCTCAGGAACTGGAAGAAGAATAAAACATCAATGTAAAACATGTAATGAACAACATCAATAGTATTAACCGGTAATTACTATAAACTTCTCCCTTCAAGAGAACTAACTGCACGAACCTGCTTCATCTCACGAAAAGTGTTAACAGTATGGCCATTGCACAATGATTCCAGGGTGGAAATGGCGGTGGATTCGATATCAGGAATTAGCTTCCCAATTGTATCAGGGGATAGTGAACTCTGTACCAACTTCCTGAGGTCACTGTGGTACTGTCCTTGGTGAAAGAAGAGTGCAGAAGGCCCAATCAGTCTCTCTTTGCTTTTGGGATATGTGGGCTTGAACAAGTGAGCATGAGTTACCAACACAAACCTCGCAGCCTCAGGGCTAGTCAACATCACACATTCACAGCCGAGTATGTGGGTTTTGAAAATCTCTCCGTATCTGAATACGGAAGGTACAGTATAGTTAAGGATCCAGAACATAAAAACACATTAGCTAAAGTTGAACTGGTTGCAAAGAGTTTCCAAACCTTTTCTGCTTGGTGGCAAAGAAGACATTGGGGTCTTTAGAGTAGAGCTGGAGTGTTTCACCAATACAAGGCCATCCCATCGAACCTGGAGGAAGTTTAGCTTTTCTTCTAGCCACCCTCTTCTTATTCATTATGAAAGGATACGAGATAAGACTTGAGAGAAAGAGGCACATGTATATTAAAAGAGAAACAATCTCCATGCAACTATATTTTATCTGCCTCTCTCTCTCTCCCTCTCTCCCTATCTCCCTCTCTGTGGTTTAGAAAGACTTAGCTTTGGGGAGTAAAAGAAGTATAAACTGAATGCAACGAAGCTAGCTACCTGGTTGCAATGTTAAGGCGTTGAGGGGTATCAGTGAGTGTATATATAAAGATGATGAGGAAGGGAGAATATAGTATATAGATAATGACATATAAGAATAGGTGTCTACGTGATCAGGAGGTTTCACCAAGTGTGATCAAAGGGTTTGCTCAATTTTGGTGGGTAAGATTCAAAGATATCCTGAGAAACGAACATTACACTTACACATGACTTCAAAGTAAGATATGAGAGTGATGGCCAGTTATTAGTTGCCTGCAAAAGAAAGTAAACAAGTTCGAAATACTGAATCTTTCAGAAGCTACCGAAGTTTTGGACCATACTTAACAAAATCAATTTACTCCTATCAGATTGATGATAAATAAAAGGAAAGTTCTTGGTGAATGCTAATGAATAGACACTTTCTGGTATATGTATAACAAGATTTGCATGTGATTATGATAAATATCACCTTTAAAAACCCATAATTAAGCCAAATTCATAGTTAAAGCTACCGATCGAGCACATAAATAGGCCTTTTTACGAGATGTCTGCAGTAATTCCTTTTGGTAAATAAGATGGCAATTTTCAGTGTTACGTATGGGACACAACTTTGCCTATATATAGGTGGTTCTCTCTGCACCTAAGAGGAAAAGTTTAGCATGCGTAACGTTAGCCACCAAGTCCTGGTCCCCGGCTGCCTTGCTCACAGTGTCTGTCAATTCTAAATTGCCTCTTGACGCAATTAATTGGATCATACCAACATATATAAGGCTTAGAAGGGATAAGAAGGTTTAGTCAAACTAATCCTGAACCTCTAAGCCTCCATCCTAAAAGCTTTAGAGGATGTAAATTTGAAACCCCAAGATCTCTCAGGTTCTTATGTAGCCTGTAATATGCTTTTATATTTAAAAAGTCGTCACA
This sequence comes from Erythroxylum suave, assembly GCA_027563595.1. Lineage (NCBI taxonomy): Eukaryota > Viridiplantae > Streptophyta > Magnoliopsida > Malpighiales > Erythroxylaceae > Erythroxylum > Erythroxylum suave. The sequence goes on along the minus strand of JAOSBN010000178.1, from coordinate 43,969,943 downwards.
TATTTGATTAGTTAATTGCTGGATTATCGTTGCCCTGCTTAGCATCAGGTTCCAGCAGCTCTTGGATTCCCTAATAACTTCAACTCCCACACTGTTGCTGGAAGCGAGGCATCCGTAATTGATTCGATCAAAGAGCTTTACCCAAAGAGCTAGAGGATCATCAATAAAGAATATTTTTCATTTCCTCTCCTTTTACGCGATTCGAATTCAAGACCTCTTATAAGAGAGAGCTTTAAATAAAAAGTTTACACTATTTAAACCATTTCTCGTTGTCCTTTTTTTTTTTTTTTTCTTCTAACATATTCTAGACTGCTATATATGTATTAATCCTTTTACCCGAAACGAGGGCAACACTAGTATACTCAATGATGCCATGTGCGGCTACCATCGGACTACCACCTCATAATTCTTCCCTGTAGGGCTCCTGATATCGATGTGTACCCATCTTCTGTACAAAATTTTAATTACATCACTCTGTTTACTCTTTACCCCATTCTAAATACGTATGAAGCTTTCCTTATCGCTAGCAGTTATGAGTCACCTTTTCACAATTGAAGTTGTAATCAGATCAATGCGACCTAACCTAACTTTGATTTTAACAAAAAAAAGAATTGACTTTTTCAGATTTTCAAGCCTCACAATCATTCATCCTGCTTTTCTTCCTGCCACACTCCCTAAACCTTGGGTTGCAGTAATGTATCTTATGGTTCTTGTGCAATTCCGGTAGACAAGGTTCCTCCTTTGCACGGGTTAGCGATGATAATCAATTATACACAATTTCTTCTTTATATTTTATAAAGAGACTATTTTTATGAATAAAAATGTAACTTTTTGTTTACAAAAGAATAATTTTATTAGTTGTTTCGAGATAAGACTATTTATTATTAGACTTTTTCAAATTTTACGTGTCAGCGAAATTTTTATTAAATTATTATCATCATCATTGGTACTCTCTAAATCAAATAAAAAGGACGAATAGGACAATTAAATAAGTTACTGTGAGAGGTTCAGCACTCTCATTTTTTAATCAAAGGTCTCGAATTTGAGTCCTGAGAATAGAAAAACTTATTTGGCCAACACTTTATCCCTTACAGGCTGACCAAATGCGAGTGAATATTAGTCTAAATATGAATAGCTTAAAGACATCTTCTCATAATTGAGATCCTCTTAAAATACCTCGTGAGCTAACAAAAAAAAGGACAGACAGGACTGGAATCAAACATAGTTCATGTTTGCGGAAATGCCCTAATACCGAAATTTCCAATTTAAGTTTCTTGAAGAGAACAGTAAGAGGACAACCCTGAAACGAAGCATGATACTTGTGGAACTAAATGCCTGTTTGGTTGAGCTTTTGGAGAGTGAACAAGTACTTTTTTTACTGCAAAAGCTTTTTTTAAAAAAAAAATTAGTGTTTTGCTGTAAAATAAAAATGTATTTTTTTAGTAGATATAGTTCTTTGGCAGCTAAAATATAGTTTTTCAAGAAACTCAAATTTGAAGTTCTCGAGTTCGAGTCCTAGAAATGGAAAAATTTATTTGGCCAGCATTTTACCTCTTATGGGCTGACTGGGTACGAGTGGAGATTAGTCTGAGTGTGAATAGCTTAAAGGTGCCTTTTCATAATTGAGACCCTCTTAAAATATCTCGTAGGCTAATAAAAAAAAAGGAAAGACAGGACTAGAATCAAACATAGTTCACGTTTGCGGAAATGCCCTAATACCAAAATTTCCAATTTAAGTTTCTTGAAGAGAGAACAGTAAGAGGACCAACCTAAAACGGATCATGATACTTAAGGGACTAAATGTCTGTTTGGTTGAGCTTTTGGAGAGTGAATAATCACTTTTTTTCCACAAAAGCTTTTTTTAAGAAAAATGATTGTTTGGCTGTAAAAGAAAAAGTGTTTTTTTTAGTAGATATAGCTTTTTTGGCAGCTAAAATATAGCTTTTCAAAAAGCTCAAATTTGGAGCTTCTTAAAAAAATATTTTTTCAGGTAGATTTTTCATATCAATTAATGAGCCTATTTTTTAGCTCTTTTTACCCTTATGCTTTACACATAACTCTCACAATATCTACAAACATATCTTCACGTTTATTTTGAGATTTTTATAATATTATTTGAATTTTTATATATTTTAATATTTATTTTTTATATTAGTTTTACTTATGTTATAATCTATACAAAAGATTTGGTTAGATATATTTTCATTTATGTTTCATATGGTTTAAAATTATATAATAATTAATATATTGTGCTTTGCATATTGTTTAATATATTTTAAATAACATTTATATGCATAAATAATTTTTATTATAAAATAAAATATAGATAAAATTAAGAGTGCTTTTTATTTTTATATTGTCAAACAGTCTATTGTATAAATCTCTTTCAAAAAAACTCTTTTTTAAATGACAGTGAAACAGTTAACTAATTTCTCAGAAAAGCTCTTCTACAAAAAGTTCTACTTATATAAGCCTAACCAAAATTGAAATATGAAAATTCTGAAGGGTAGTTTGTGTCATTTCGTTTTCTTCTGGCCAAATTTAGAGGCGATTTTAGCTTAGCCGGCGCCACTCCATGTGGGTAGAGATGTGTGGGACATCATGCTGTGAGACGGTGCATTACGGCCCAGACATTCAGCCGTTGCGATCTTTTCGGAAATAAAAGTGCGGCAAGAGAAGTAGTTACATCGTACGAATGAGATTGGGGACTTCGAAGGTACATTCGAGATCGTGGGGTCCTATCCAATGGGAGTTCACATTAAAGAGGAGAGAGGTTCAGGTGGGGCAGAGTCGCCATCTTGCCTAGCTGGACGCGACACGTTTCGAGATCCTGGTGGTTGTGATCTAGAGAGTTCAAGACAGACGTTAGTGACTAAAGCGGTACAGTTAGTCTTCCCTGGGCCCTACCTCATAAGAGCAAATTCACGGGCTTATGTGTAAATTTATGGGCCAATGGGGTTCTAGAAATTCATATAAAGTTGACTTCTTATTATGTTAATTAAACATCCTTTGGTGGGACATGATTTAAGATAGGGCATTAAATTGTTGTGTACGTGGTTTAAGATAATTCAAATTTTAGAAACATCTTTGATAAATAATATTTTAATTGGGGTAGTCGAGTGGTCGAATGAAAGATATAAGGTCAAAAGATTATGTATTCGAATTCTCCTACTTATAATTTCTTTATCGAGTCTGTCGTACAGAATTTACCTAGTATAGAGTACTTAATTGACATGATTTACAGATTATTACATTAATCCGGAGGTTTACCTAATGTACATCTAAAGTATAACAATCTAGAGAGTGATCTGGAAATGGCCGGGTCCGCAGCGAATTCGGTCTTTCCTGTGGCTCGTTGCTAAATGTCGGCTCCTGACAAACACATGCCGAGTTAGGCGGCATCAAACTTCGGATAGTAGCTGCTCAGCCTGTGGACAAGAAGAAACGATATTGCACGCCCTACGCAACTATCCTAGAACCCAGCATTTTTGGCGACACCTATCTCCTTCGCTGCACAAATCACATTTCTTCCAGTTAAACGAGGAATCCTGGCTACAGACTAACCTCACGCAACTAGAGAACAAGTGGGCTACCATCTTTGTTATAGCTTGCTGGTATCTCTGGCAATGGCAGAATAGGAGTATCTTTGAAGTAGGGTTTGTTTGGCCGATTGACGGTCCTAGACTAGTACTCAAGTATGCCGATTGGGTCCGTAAGGCCCACATGATCACTAGAAGTGCAGTGCAGCCCACTGGTATGCCGATCGGACACTCGGTCGGCTGGAACCCCCCACCGGAGGGATGGATCAACGTGAATACGGATGGAGCGATTCATAGGGGCGAGTCCGGAGCCATAGCTGGCGATCTTCTTCGGGATTGTGTTGGTTAGTGGTGTGGAGGTTTTATCCATAGGTTTGAGGTCTGCTCACCTGTGCGAGCGGAATTGCAAGGAGTCCTTAAGGGTCCTAAATTGACTTGGCATCTAGGATACCGGCAAATCTTGTTGGAGACCGATTCGCTGGAAGTTATTAACATCCTATCATCTTCTGACCCGTTTCTAACAAAGGACTCATTTTTAGTGCAGGATATCAAGGCAATGCTGAGTCGTGATTGGCAGTCCCGGATTCAACATGTCTACAGAGAAGGAAACTAGAGTACGGATAGCCTGATGAAACTGGCAAGGTGGATCCCGTACGGCGTGCAGGTCCTCCTAGACCCTCCCAGCGAAACGAGTCATCACATTCGTCTAGATCGCCAAAGCCACTTCTATCGTTGGGGCCTGACTTAGTGTAGTCATTGTTGACTTTCCTTTGTAACCAAAAAAAAAAGAGTATAACAATTGCTGATTCCTCCATTTCAAAAAAATAGTTGTTTTATATATAATCAAAAAACAGAACTGATATCGTATACTCAATTAATATTTAACAAAGCTCGCCACACAATTTCAAATTCTTGTTAATACAATTTAATATCATTTTAGAATACTTTAGTTATAATTGTATTTGCTTGATTGATTTTTAAAGTTAAACCTTATTAATTTCAATTTTATCTGAAATAACCTTATGCGGCTCTTGTTTGTTAATATTAGTGTATGAGTGTTCAGTTGAAATATCAAATGTGATTGAACATCTTGTTAGATAGGATTAGTAGAATCCTTTGGGATGTGATTTGGTGGTTAATTTAAGCTATATTTTGTTTGTTGTTTGCTTATGGTGAAATGCATGCGAAGTCCTAATTTTCGTAATTGGTTTAGTCGATTAGCTATTGAATTTTTTTTCATAATTTAGATGAGAGAATATCGTGTCATTCGTGTTCGATACTTCCTTTTATAACTTTGAACAAATTAGATAAATATCATATTGATCTTATTCTCGCATTAATCTAAGCATGTATCAATATTATATTTTAGGTTTTAGAGTTGGTTTCTCATTTTAAATAATTAATTAAATTCGTTAAAATACCATTAAGATTCATTTTATTTAATCAAAAGGTTATTCAAATTGATCGTAGAAAAATAACATTCTAAAACTCTATTATCAGATAAATTGGTGTATGAGATTAGGACCAATTAATCTTAAGTAATGTTGTTAATAGTGAACATAAGGTCCTAGTTAAGCTAATTCTCACAAATTAAGCTCTTTACATACTTATTCTTACCTTGTTTTCTTCTCTTTGCTTTTTTTAATATTAGTTTTCTTTAAATTGATTCAATCTTTGATACGATCATTCATATAAAGTATATATCTAAACTAGTAGTTTACTAGTCTTTGTGGAATTTAATTTAATTTCCTTATAGAGAGTTCGTTTTATTATTTCTTGTTATTAAGGTACTTGTCAATTTATATA
>JAOSBN010000178.1:43934147-43958385 GCA_027563595.1 Erythroxylum suave | reverse complement strand
CCTTTATGTATAGATGGTTACTCTAGTTTACAAAGGCCAATGATGACTGCATTATATCTTTTTTCATTTTCTAATATAATTTACCTATTTTGGAAATGTATTCGTATAAAACATGTATTTAACATTGAATTTGAATATAAAATTTATAGGATATAATGGTGTATTAGGTAACTTTATGTTGGTAATCATCATCTAGCTTTAACTAGCTGGATTATGTTGGAAAATTAGTTGAGAATAAATCAAGGGCATAACAGGAAAGTTCTTACAATTTTATAAAAGATTACTTTAATAGAATAATTTGAAATAAGAATCGGAAAATAAAAATTTTAAAGTCAAAGTTGATTTGTGTATCATAAAATTTTTTTTCTTTTATTATGAAATTGTTAAACACAAATAGTTCAATTATCTAACCTTTAACGATATTCACAAAACAAACAAAGAGAGCTCAAATGTTTTTGGAGGGACAAACAAGAGTGATAGAACAAAATGACTATTGGTTTCTTTCAAAGTCTTAACTAAAATTAAACTTTAAAATATAATTAAAATATCACTAATTGAAATTGAAATTGAAATTTAATCTTAATAAAATAAAATATCTTATATTTTATTCCTAAAAATTCTTAAGCTTTATAATTATATCGAACTTAATTTTTTCTTTTTAATTACTCTATAAGTGTGATCTAATAAATTTCTAATATGATAGAAATAATTATAAATTACGCTATAATTTATAATTAGAATTAGAGAAGTCAAAATTTATTTTAGTTTATATCTAATTCTTCAATTCCTAATTTACGATTATATATCGAAATTAAGGTCTAGTAACATGTTATGATCATTCAAATCTTAGGAATATCATGGTGGTTTGACTTAATCTATCGATGCATGATTGTAATATATAACTTAACACTTTCTTCATTTAATATTCCAATTGGATATGCAGTATGGAATTACTGTACTCAATTTAAATGTAATTATATTCGTTCGTGCTTTTTAATTAGTAGTTGATATATAATTGATATTTAAAAATAATATTTTTAAAATTTAATTCCCTCTAGCCAAAGTATACTAATAATATTCAAACACCCCAAGGTAATGTTCTATTTGGAATCTTTATAATTGAGTCAGTTCAGTAAACTTATTCTCAAATAAACACTCACTAATTTGTTTAAGTATTTTCCTAATTTAATTTATAAGATCAATTACTTTTTTAAATGGAAAGAAATATAATATATGTTGGTTTATCGTTTCATCAAATTTCATCTTGATGAGACTATAATTAGGAACAATTTAAAAATAATACTTAAATATAATTATAATTTTATAATTATTCTAAAAATTTTATCTTTAATTTTAACATTAGATCATATGCTGAACTGTCAGGATATAGACTAATGGATTATACATCACCTACTTTTCAAGGTTTGGAGACCCACCAACAAGAAAAGAAGACAATTTTGACTTAAACTTCTAAAAGGGTGACAAATTTTGGAGGAACCAAAATGTCTATTTCATGGTAACATCGTACTGCTGCTGAGAATACCAAAGAAAGTTATATATTTTAACTTGTATACGTATATTAAATAGTGTATTATCCAACAAATTATCAAAAAGATCTATCAAGGATCCCTTTCCAAGATGAAATTAGAGAATGTGCCACACAAAACCTAGTCTACATTTTGAAACATTCAGATTTTGTCAACAACTCTTGCGAGAATTTTCAGGACCTTACTGCAAAAATTGCATGCGAGGATCTTTAGTGCAATGATTTTCCAAAGAAGTTCATGGGCTGATAGTGCATGCCGATATTTACCAAATCAATCACCACCATAATGCATCTCGACCTCCCAAAAGTCGAACTTAGCGGTGGCATCTTACTACCAATCATAGGGGTATTGAAATGCGTGGAGCATATATACATGGACCTAGATGGTCACTAGACGACCTATAAACAGGTAAGAGCCAATCTTCTTCAAGATCTTGCTGTAGAGATTGATAACAGAAAGGCCACTGTAGTACGGCATTGAGCAATTATTCTCATGCATGTAACCATGGAAGTTCAACATTATTCTGATGAGATATGGGTCGGCCACCGCTTTTTTCACAAGAGAATAATGCGACCTTGCGACTACTTGGTCATCATATACAAGTAAATATCCCAGCTCCAAGCATTTGCCAAATCATATTAAAAGGGGTTTTACCTTATCCACTCAAGTCATACAACGGATAATCTCTGTATAGGAATATGACATATTTGCTGGTAATTTGCATGGAATCCAATTGACAAGTCAGAAGGGTTACTGTCTGGTTGGTTTCTGTCAAATCTTCGACTTAGAAATTGTTGAATTTCATCTCTAACAAAGTAAACTTTGACAAGTATAGGCTCACAACCTTTCGCACCATAATTGTTATTATTTCCTTTAACTATGTATACATTAATGCAAGTTTGAGAGCAGGAAAAATAAATCTTCGATGACCCTTTTGGCTACATAGCAGGATCCTCCGTTCCATATATTCTGACAACTCGATTCAAGTGTAATGAACGATTAAAAGAAGAAATACTTATTCTATCCAAAACTTAACCTTAATCAGCAACTGATAATGATAGTAGACGTCTATGCAGAAAAAATATGTATAGATTGAGATGACGACTGACCATCATTTTCAGGGAGCATAAGTTTCTCACGCCTCTTCTTGTTGTGCTCCAAAAGGCACAAAAGTGGGGTTATACATTCTTCCATAGATGATTACAAGCAATATATGACACACAAGCTTTGAAAAAAGTGGTAGTTATGTTTGTTTCGTTTATGGATAGCAAGTACATATTAACATGCGCATTTGATGGTCTCCTGGATGTATGATATGCTCGTTTATACTTTTATTTGTTTAATCAGCTTCTAGTGGTGTAGCTATCACCTTCATTATCACTCATGGTTTAATATCAACAATATAACTCTTTTCCACACAACAGATGGATCAATAAGATTCCTCCACAGCTAAAGTTTGAAGGGGAAGGATTTTCCTTTCCTTTCTTGACTTTAGTGGACCAATCCTTTTTGGATTTTGGTTTACTGTTTTTGACATTTGTAGAAACAATTAGAAAATCTCAATTCTGAGATTAGAACATTTTCCATTCAACAAGCTACAAAGTTACAACGTCAAATCTAGAAATTCTAGTAGTTACGTGGTTTAGTTGTAGTAGCTTTGAGAAGAGATACCATGGTAAACGACTCCAAGGTACTATGACACAGACCATAGATTCAAATTCATCTCATCAGGATTGAGAAAGGAACTTGCAGGATAGAAAGTGGTCAATTGAAGATTTAAAAAACAAGGTCACGAGAGGAGCACTTGGAGTTGCTTCTATCCAAGTAAAGGGAAGAGAATAAAAACAAGGCTATTTCAAGTCTTTCAGATTTTATCAGAATGGAATGGAATCCTCAATCGATCCTCGAATGCATTAGCAAAGTTTAATGGTACACATAAGCAAAGCACCTACAGGCTACAGATGTTGTGTGCATGCATCACACACTATGGATATCGTCTAAAATGATTTGAGACCACCAAGGTCAACCAAGTTCTTGAATGTGTGCTTCAGACACGACAAACAACTGGGGTAACTGGAAAAAGATAAAGAGAAAGACGGTAAGAAGGTGATGAAGTAGCATCGAAAGATCTATATTCAATATCTTGGAATCGTCCCACCAAAAAAGCTCAAACAGATTGCTTCCATATACCCAGAATGATTCCCAAAATCCACCCAAACATAGCCGAAACAGGACGCTATAAAGTGACAAAGCTGACCCTATTGATTCCATTTTTGGAACATACGGCGATCTCATCCTCTTTTGAAGTGATAGGCACTGAAAGAGCAAAAGATAAGTCACTCATCTGACATAACCATACGATCCATTGGAGTGACAACACTTGCCCCCCTTTTTTTCTACTCCTTCATGGTAGGCCAGACCATGCAATGCATCAAACTCTTCTTCTTGCTAGCCTTCATGGCCATTGAATCACCACAGCAACCAAACTAATGAAAGGAAAAAAGTTAAGGTTGGCATTTGTAGCACGGTACGTTGAGAGCTACTGAGTAAAAACTTTAGCAATTTTAGCCAATTCACTCTCATCATCGAGTTTTTTCACCTTTTAATTTCCATCCTTTTCGCTTTCCCAGTACAAGTTGCAATAACAGAGAATGTACTTTGCAATGCACTCAATGAAATTGCTTGGTGATTTTGGAAGATTCATACAGGACTCTTGGTTTTAAGTAATTGAACCGAACACGTTTATAGTGATGGTTTATTCCAATAGTGAATATAAAGATCAACAGAAGTTCAGAATTACTTGTAGACACACACAAGTTTATTGCAAAAATGTAATAATTTTGACTTTTGTATTGGTGGCTATAAACTTTACGACCAAATCATCACATGAATCTTTATTCTGTATTTCTACAAACTCAACTGCGTGTTTAGGTTTGCATGCTCCGTTTTCAACGGTGGAGTCTTAATCGCATTTATCTTCAACAAGTTCTTGGAAGTCTCGTGGTTCACAAGATGTACTTGTAGTGTTGAAAAAATGGGTCGAGGCTGATCCTCATGTTCGTGTTATTGCATGAAAGGTTGCTGTTCCTGAAGATTTGTGAGTAACAAGTAAGATTGTCCCATTCCATGCACGGCAAGTTCCTTTGATTGTAGCATCAATGACAATGTTATTGTCGTAGTTGAGTTTGATACCAGACATCGACAAGTGCTTGTGGACGGCAATAACACTTGTCAAGTGTAGCGAAACCTTGCACGTCAGCTTTCTTGGCCACATTTTTATTTATCAGGGAGGCATGTCAAATATATGTTTTGGAGACGATAATATATTAAAGCCAGTATATTTCCACTTTTTTTTTAATTTTGAATTCTATTTTTAAATAAAATAAAAATGATGATAGTTAAATATTAAATAAATATTTTAATTTTTTATATAATAGTTATTAATAAATAGTATTTAATTTTATTAAAATGAATAATTAAGAATTTGTAGATGCTATTTGTGAACTAATATTTATTTGATAATTTATTATCACTAATGATAATTATTTAGAATTAAATATTTAATATTTAAAAATATATTTCATATGCATTTTAATATATTATAAATTACGAAACAAAATTAAATAATAAAATTTTACAAATAAATAATTCAATTATATATATATATATATATAGTTAGTAATAAATTAGATTATGAAAAAATAAAAACAAAAATTGAAAACTAATTTTTATAATTTTAAAAAGTTTTGAAAATTATTAATAACCAAAAGCAAAAATTAAAATTTTAACCAAACATATTTTTTTACTAAATTAAAAAATATCCACAAAATAAAAAATATATATTAAAACTAGTCCCATTGGAGTAGGCCCCTGAAGACCAATAGGGATTTGTTTTAATTGATAGTTTATAAGAATGTCAAAACCGACTCGACCCGACCCACAAGCTGAAGTCAAGCAAGCCATAGGTTACATGCTAGCTGTTATTTTCAAAATGACATCATTTTTAAAAAAATTATTAAAAAATAAATTACAAGTGGAGCAAATTTCAGCACATAAAACTTTTCATTTTACGAAATTAAGAAAAAATTCATCAATTATACGCAACCTTTCTTTCGTAATTTACAAAGAGATTATTTCTATAACTTGAACTCGTTAACTTCTTGTCACAAAAGAGCTGACTTTCCTGATTGAAACTTAGAAATGAGTCAATTTACATGGTTGAATTCTTGTCTATATACCCTGCTTCCCAAATACCCTCCTTCCCAAATTAGCTGATAAACTCATACTTCAGGTTTAAGACAACAATGAGCTTAAACCCCATTCCTCCATGAATCAATGAGAAAGCAATATCAACTTGCTTAACCTATAAGTGTTTCTCTTTTATCTATTTCTTTCCCTAAGACCAATGTAATGTAAACAAATGTAGAATGGCCACACAAGATTGAACTTAGTAGTCATCTTCCTTGACCTTTTTTGCAAGAGATGTTGAAAATGGAAATCCCACTACGAATAAATGAGAATCTCGACATGATTTCACACAAATATCACTTCTAACTTCGCGCACGGGTTGATTTCCACATGATTCTTCAAATGAGCATCAGTAAAATTGAAAGTATATAGTGCTTGCCTCTGTGTCTTGCCTATGGGGTATATCCTGTACACTTTAAGTTCATCCCCTCCTCTTATGCTTTCAGGTCTTTCCTCCTTCCAGATAGGTATTTGTTTCACAGACTTGAACTTCCTAAGCACCTCACGCTCTAGGGCCTTGACTGTAAGATCTCCGGACCTGCACTTGACAATTTAACGGATATTTCTATTAAAATGGTTGGAATAAGCATTCAAATATTGACTATCTACCCACAAGCCACAGAAGATCATTAACCATAGCTCCATTACCAGAAAACCTACTTGTAACAGAATAAAAGAGGACTAAACCAGTTTGAAGCATAAGAAAACGAGGGAAAAGGGCTAATATTCCAACCAAATTAGCCAGGAATATGTCATACCTAAATATTCTGGGATTTGCATTGTAAGTTGGGGAAAAAGCTAAATATAATATAAACTTGATTTGTTTTTTGTAAGTTTGTTTGTAAAGAAAATGTGTTTGTCGTTTATGAAACTTAACAACAACCCAGTGAAAATCCTGCTGATATGCGGAGTCTGGAAAAGGTCAGTCGTGCGTAATCTTACTCCAAATTAATAGAGAAGCTGTTTTCGATTCATTTACGAAACTCAATATCTAAAATTCAGCAACCTCAATAATATGCCAGGAGCATTCGTAAAGCCAATTAAATACCTCAAAAATATGGACTCCATCTCGAACCTCCCCCTTTCTCTTACGTATAAATGAAACACAGTCTCCAAGCCTCTGGTGCACTTGCATGGGCGTTTCTTAAACCCTGGGTTACTTTCTTCTTTTTGTCGAATAATAGTCGCCAGGTGAATGCAAAGCCGACATGATGAATGTACTGCTGCCATATCCAAGAGTGCCTTGAAAGAATCAGATGGACCCTCATACTTCCATCTAAGGAATAGACATAAGGGAACTATCAACAATCAGAAATAAAAAGCAAGTAAACCATGTGCGCATGAGCATAATTTTAAGAGAAGAGACAGAATTTTACTTCAAAGACTGATTGTAGGCCTCAGGATTTCCTGCAAGGTAATTCATGGTCTTTGCAACTGACTTAACATCTTCTAACTCTTTAATATGCAAAATTGATCCAGGGGCAGGAGCAAAATCTTGAATATTAGGAGCTCCAACAACCACAGGAATGGTTCCTACAAAAAAAAAGTTCAAGACAACGTAAAAAATGCTTCAATTGAAAACGTTTCCCAATATCTCAACTAACCTTACATGTGTTTGTGACCTTACCTTTTATCTACTTATGCCATTAAATTACCTAGTAATCAAGCATTAGGGTGCACAAGCTCAAAAGAAAATGCAACCGCTTCATTTACCAACCACAGAACATGATTGCCATACGTAAGAAAGAAATGTGACATAGAAAGCGAATATAAATCTCATACCAGCAACAAGAGATTGGAAGAACTTTTCAGTGACATAGTCCTCTTCATTCGAATTCTCAAAAGCCAAACTAAATTTATAGCGCTTCAGGGTTTCAAGTTTGTCGACTGCAAAAGATTTGTCAGACCACAAGTTACGAGTAAATCAAAGACTAGTGACACATGCTAACACAATCAAAACAGAAACACATTAATAAATTTACTTCACCACATAGATAACAGATTGAACAGAGATCCTAAAGTACCTAAATCAAATGATCCCTGAATCTCACAACATCTCCACCTCTTTTCATTCTTTTCTTGGTTACAGCACAAAGCAATCTCTTTTCATTCTTTTCTTGGTTACAGCACAAAGCAATCTCTAGTTCTTTAACACTAGAAAGGTGAAAACATTCATTAAGCTATTATGAAACAGAGGCTCACACGTAATTCACCTGGAAACTTCACAAGCCTGTATAAAAATTCTTTTATACCTTAGACTCATCCAAAGTGGTTAATATCTTTAGTTGCATTTTGAATTTCAATTGCAATCTTAACAACTTCAATGGTCATGCAAGACGTGAGTACAAATGCAGACACAACAATCATTTCCCAACTATCCAAAATCAGCAGAATTAGCATGATCAAAGGTTGCAACAATACTTTCTCCAACATTTTTATAGGTTAAGAATGCACAGATTATCACAGATCAATGGCTAATAAGACAACTTTATAGCCTCATGGGCATACAAATCCATATCAATGAACTTTGAAGGAACATTTAATGGAAAAGGCACAATGAGTTTGCACATGCTGCATGTCAAAATGGTATCAGCATTTTCACCTCTTCCATCACGGTTACGGTGGCAAGCACCAAAAGAATCAATCTTGACTTTCAACCTTTCAAGTGCATCAAGAACCTGCAGGCGGAAGTTACGAGCACCACAGTTGGAAATGAAAGCAGCTGCAAGAGCTTTCTCAGTCTTGGGTTGTACCGGTGCCATCATATCATACTCAGCCCATGAAAAGTATCCTACTGGAACATCTGATGAGAGGCTAGTTGTCATTACAACATCATAACCACTCCTACTTACAAAAGAACGCAATAGATCAGTCTTACTTTAGATTTTGAGGAAGCTAATAGATAAAATAACAGAAAGATTTAGCTCCATAGGTATCTCAAATTGTAAGACATGCAATTTTAGGAGATCGCAATATATGTGAATAATTCAAATCCACCGGACATTATACTCAAATTTGGTACAGATGTACCAAGTTCTTTCAATTCTTTCTTGAGTCAGAAATTGCAAAACAATTTGCAATTTACCAGACTAGGACCTTTTCCAATTATTGGATGAGACTAACAATTGATCACAGTAAACACCAACTTAATTTTTAACCAACCTAATTGTTAAACTTTATATTCAAGTTATCATTTTTGGTTTTATTGCATAGATAGTTCAAATCCAATCTCTAACATTCCTCAACTAATATCAGTAAAACCAAGCTCTCTGTTTGATTAACAAATAAAAGTAAGCTTATTTTTAAATATAAACTATAGAGCTCTTTTCTACTTAAGATACTGCTCCATTGAAGTCAGAACTTATACACTATTAAGGAAATGAAAGTTCAATATAAATGATTCACCTAAATGGAGTAGGAAAAACAGCAGAAGCAACAACATAAGAACGTCGAGAACAACTTCAATCGTCTTAACTGATTATTAATCATTGAGAGTTTTTAACTTGTATTTTTTTCAATGCATTGTATTTATTCAAGATTGTGCTTACCCACCATCGTGCCTTGTCAATATTGTTCTCTTCATAGTACTGAGCTGATTCCATTGATCGGTGCACAGTCATAGTTCCATATTGCAGAGGTAACCCAAATGCAGCGTCAGGATTCCTACTGCGATTAAACCCAAATTCGCATCCCACACTGCAAGTCTTCCACTCCTGTAATGAAGTAAAAACATCAAAATATTGATATTTAAATTCAGAATCTGGACAATGACGTTTAGGAACCCTGAACTGAGAAAAGAAAAATATCTTAGAAAGACAAAAGCAGGCAGCAGGTCCATACAAGCCAAGCAATATAAACATGCGTTTGCATTGCACTTTCAGGCATTGATTTTCAAGAATTACACGGTAAACCAATATTATCCAAGACAAGATTACTCAACCTGAAGCCCAAAAAGCCTTTTTTCTCTGTATAAGCAAGATTAATATACATAAATTCCCCAATCCCTTCATTTCAAAATTGATAGTTGATACCATTTAGTTTTTGTTTGTTATTCTTGGAGAAAAATTACTTCACAAGATGAAGGAAAAAGGGCTATGAAAGAGTTTACTGAAGAAAATTTCAGTTAGCTAAATAAAACACGCCATCATAACCAGTGAAATGCCATAAATTCTAAACCAGATTAAAATCTCACCCATGAATCAATTCATAAAGCTTACTCACAACTAAGAAATCAATCCATGTAATACTACGTTTCTGTATGGTACTTTCAGAGTCATAAATGATAAATTCAAGCAATAGTAAACCTTTCTTCCCCAAAACTGGTAACGGTGGTCGACTTAGATAAGGAATGGAACAATAACTAAACCATGCTGTACGCAGTATCCCATAAATCAAGATTGCAATTTAACGTCCGAGAAGTGGACAAAGAGCAATGGTTTTTAACGAGAATTCAAACAAAAACATCCTGGAAACAAAGTAGCCAAGCCAAAAAAATTAACGGATTAAAGACAAACTAACTGGTAATCATAAAAAAAGAAGATGAACAGAACAAACCTTCTCGCCGCCAATAACAAAGATAGGATCTTTATCAAAGTCCCGGGAATAAACAACAGCGTCCTCTCTCTCTAACCAGTCCTCGCAGCTCTCTGTTTGCAGACGTTTCTCTTTGTGGTGAATACGTTCGAGTCCAACTCCCAAATCGTCCCTTTTCACACTCAAATCACGAGACGGATGCGACCTATCAAACCAACTATCAGCCCATGAATCAACCAAAGCTGCATTTTTTGCCATGTCAAGACGACCAAGAAATGCTACCTCTGCTAAAACCACAACAGCGACAAAAAGGGGCAAAACATTCGACCACTTCCGCTTAGGAACAGAAACCAACGAAGGCGGAGGCAACCCATCTGATAAGGGCAAACTTTCTGCATTTGCAACAGCTCGTGACCCTCTTGAATTTGAGAAAACACCCATCAAGTAACAATCTTTCTCCCCGCTTTCGAAGTTTTCGTTAAACCCCCTCTACATATAAAACTTTTTCCCTCTCTTTCTCTAGAAAGAGAGACATCAGGTGAGGGAGAATTAAATGGAGATGTGGAAGTGCCAAACTGATGTTTAAAGGTGATCTTTTTAAGTTGGAAAGAAGCTGTTAAATCGTTGAGGTTTTAAATTTGGAAGAACAGATAACGTTTTGGGCTTTCTTGATGCATTAAACCATTGATGTTTGTCTTTCAGATTGGTTGGGAAGACGTTTTAAAGATATCCGTATCTCTCTGTCAGGGGTCAATCCAAGACAGATATATATGACTACGCAATTTGGTCCAAAATGATTAAAATTTCATTAAGATATGAATTATAATATTCATAAATTCTTAAGAATGTGAATGTTGGATGTCATCTCTTGTTTGAACAGTTTATATGTCACTGTATTTCCCTTTTGTAGCAGATTGATCTGGCTTCTCAGAAGAGATGTTTTGGATGGAGGATTCAGTTTATCAGACCAATAATGATTTCGACTCAAGAAATCATCCAACCTATGATTAGTATTTGAACCCAAATTTAGTAAAGAGTAACATCGTGATGAATTTAGTGTTTGATACGCCTAAGAGCATATTCTTATTCAACTCCATACAATGTTGCAAACACACAGTATGCTCTTCAACTTCAAATAACGTTGCAGAAACAGCGACATGTGCCATAGACAAGACTTGCCTTAGAGATTTCTTCATGCCAACCTTCAATTCAGAAAGCAGATAAATAGTTGATGATTAAATCATATTGGAGCAGGGAAATCAACACATACAATACGTGTTCTTCTACAGCCAAAGCAAAATAGTCCCTCTTTATTCATCACCATATGAATCAACTCATACATCTCATCTCCTTTGATTACTCAACAAAATAAGTCATGGCCTTATGTTAGTCAAAACAAGGTTATACATACTCACACTTTGGGAATTCGAACAGAGACATCCCTTGATGGTGACCTATGTGGTCTTTTAGCCAGAACATGTCCTAACTAACAGGAGTTCAAGCCAGTAAAGATAAA
Source organism: Erythroxylum suave (assembly GCA_027563595.1). Classification (NCBI taxonomy): domain Eukaryota; kingdom Viridiplantae; phylum Streptophyta; class Magnoliopsida; order Malpighiales; family Erythroxylaceae; genus Erythroxylum; species Erythroxylum suave. The sequence goes on along the minus strand of JAOSBN010000178.1, from coordinate 43,946,541 downwards.
GTGCTGGATCATATTAGATTTAGCCCAGGGTTGAATGTGGATCCACAGCAGAGTAAATAATGGGGTGTATTCTTCTCTATCTTCTAAATTATTAAAGGTTTACAAGGGTACAAAATTGTATAAATCAAAAAGAAAATAAAAGTAGAACTTACATGGTAACCTAGCATGCTGCTTACTATAACGCATAGAATGTACATCAATAGTAAATTCCTTTTTGTAAGCTGTGGGTATTGTCTTCCAGAATTGTTTTCCGTCAAATATCCATCTGCAGAAGCAACTTATGGTCTTTAAATGTTGTTCAGCTCAGTATAACTCTTCATATAGGGAATGGATAAACCCTTAGCCAATGTTTTCCCGAACTAGAGTCAAGCGTCGCCTTTCAAGTTGCAATTCCAACTGAAATTTGCTTCTCCCTTAGGTAACATTGCGGATTACATGTTGAGCTAACCAAGCTAACAGGGTCGGTCGGCAATTCTGGAGGCAGCTGGTTTTATCTGTCCGAGAAAGCTCCACTGACAGTTGAAACACTAATTGTGGTAGATTTTCCAAACGGCACAACCTGAAGGAACTAATAGAATTGATGTAAACAATTGACTTAATATCCCAACACAGAGTTTTGTATGATCTACTTGTATGTCGAAATAGAAGAGGCTAATACAGAACTCACATTGCAGATCTTTTGATCATCACTTAAAGCATCAGCTTCAACAGTTTTTAACCTTTTGGGCGTGGACACAGAACACAACATCTCTCCGTTTCCTTCATCCACAAAATTCTGATCTGAAACCTCTGAAAGAAAATACAAGTGAGATTAATAAATGGATAAAAGACCTAAGTGCAGATCTTTTTGCAAAAGAGATAAACTACCCATGCATCAAGTTTAAAAGCAAGAAAAAAAGAGAGCTTATTTGCAACTGTTTTACCCTGTCAACCACTGAGCCTTGTTGGTCAGCGATTGAGAAGGTTAAAACTTCCTCTTCCACCTGGATTAACTTCCAGTAGAGCCTTTATACTATAATTTGTCTACACATGAGTGAAAGTGCATATATAAGAGAAACAGGCAGAACACTGACAATCGGTATTCACTTTGCCAACACAGCTTCCAGAAGGCAGTACTAACAAGCTCTCATTGAGAAACAAAGCAACAAAGAAAAGGTTGAATTAGTGGAGAGGAGATAATAGAGTTAATGTTACCTATGATGCCACCAACAACAAGATTGCGTAGACGACATGTGGGCCCCAATTCTGAGCTTCTTGCAAATCCATGAGCAACACCAGAAGTCCCTGCTTCATGACATACCTTGCTACAACAACTAGATTTTCGTTCAGCAACGTGAGATGCTGCATTATGCCATTGGCAAGCAGACGTAAAACAACATATTTTCGTGTTTCTATGAAGAATATTAGAATCAGCTGTGCTTTCCAACCAAGGCTCATTTTTGTCTTTCATGCAGCAACCATGTCGTAAACCCAACTGAAAAATAATAGGATGAACATGAGTAAAATGATTAAAAGAAAGGTGAGACAAGTTGATGCTGTTTCTTGTATCCCTTTAAGTCCTCGAGATCTTCTTCTAATTCTGATTTATGGCAAGGAAGGGGGTGAAGGGATGTGGAATCAGATCTTTGGTGCGAGGCATGTAGAAATCTCCATATACAGAGATTAAATCCCTAACCTGTGGTGAACAAGTACAGTCTTCTGATGGCAGCTGCTGATATGAACGTGCTCCCCTCGTTATCTCATGCTGGCAAACACGAAGAGCAATGGATTGCTGCAACTCTTTAACAAAAGATTCTTCCAATGAATTGAGATACAGATTATGCTTCTCATCTGTCCACAGTGTAGATGGTCCCTGTAATCAAATGGCCCCATGAATGGAAAATCAGATCAACTACTCATTAGAGCTCAGATAAATATGTTAGTCCTTTTACATTGGATTATTTAACTTTAGGAAACGCATCTTCCATAAAGCATAGATGACTAAATGCTTTCCCATAATCTTGAGATAACTTCTGAATTTCAACAACTTACAGAACACTTGTAACAGTTTTTACAGGGAGGTTTCTTAAAAGGCTAAATAAGCTCCATATGATAATGAATAACTATAAGAAAAGGTGCATAATCTAATACCTCAAGGTTTTGAGTTAAATATCAAGTCTAATCCATGCAGTCCTCAACAAAGTTGAAGTTTCGTTCTTTTGAAAACAAGACTAGAATGCAATCCCTCTAAGCAGCTCTTTTGCACTTCAATTAATGTCCAATATCGTAATTCAATGGCTCAAAACGAGCCAGCGAAGGTAAATACTATGTAGCGTAATTATCAACACCTGAACTAATTTTCTTCATAGATCACCTGCTTTTTTCACTCTCCCCCATCCCCCACAAAAATCTCATTCACAGAACTTCGCTCAATTACGAACTTCCCATAAAAACCAGCTTTTAAAAGATAATCCTACAATTCCTATGCAGCCATATAGTCATACTCATGAACAAACTTAAATCTTTGGATCATTCATACACATACACATTACAATTGCAATGAACACGTCCAATCTCAATAAATCAAACTAACCAAACAACCCATTTCACAATTCACTGCACAGAACCAAAAAAGGCCATCTACTTCCACCAAAACAGAGAGAAATTCTTGAAAACAACCGCAAATGCTGTTAAAGAAACAGAGAGAGAGAGAGAGAGAGACAGTTATTAGATTACCGCATTCGCTTTCCGAAGCGAGAAAGTCTTGGGACAACGCAAACTAATGGCAGACGAGTCCGAGCTCGAAGCATCCAACCGGCTCTGGCACCCGGAAACCGCCACTTTCAGGAGATCCCTGGCGAGGTCCGCCATAATTCGCCGTGGATTCTCTCCCGATCGGAGACCTGCCACGTGGAAATCGCGTGGGCTTGTTTGTTGCAGAGAAAATCTGAGAAAGTAAAGGGAGTATGTTTTGGGGTTGGGGGACCAATAAAAGGCCCCACATGGAAGACGCTTTACACGTTTCCGTTTGTTCCATGATGCCACGTCAGCACAGTACGATAACATCTCTGGCCAATAGGAGCCAGATATTTTCTTTTAACTTTTTTTTTATCAATTTGCATCTTTTTTTGTTTATTCAATTTTCAATTAACTAACAAAAGAAAATTGAAATTTTTTTTTAGATTAACTAAAAGGAATATCTATATAATCTATTATTCCATTTAAATAAGAATAATTACCTAATTTTTCATACCGATTTGACCGATTAAATCATAAAAGTTTTGAACATCCAATTTTTCTATTTGATTTTTTTAAATAATTCTTGTTATTAAAAAATGATCAATTTACTAATAAATTAATCAATTTTTATAAATTAAAATAAATAGATTAATTTTTATTTGATAATTTATTTTTAATTAAACTTCAATTTCTTCCATAAGTAATAACAATCCCTTTCAATCATATTTTAAAATTTTAAATTTCATTTAATTTTTAGTTAATTCAATGTGATTAAAATTTTGAAATCTTATACATCTTATCTTATCGATTTTAATATTTTACATAATCATTTTTTTAATTGAAGAACTCGCGATCGCTATCTTTTAGATTTACATTGGATAAACATCTAGATTGACGCAATAGCCTGCAAATTACCTTAGTCGAATACTTCATGATAAACCTCCAGATTGATATAATAGCCTGTAAATTACGTTAATCGAGTACTCCGCGCTAAATAAACCCTGTATGATAGACTCGATTAAAAGAGTATAAATAAAAGATTCGAACATAAAACTTTTTTATTCTCACGCCCCCAACTTTTTAAAAAAGCTAATAATAAAGTAAAATCCATATAAATTTATTACTAAATCTATTAATTTATCATTTACAATAAAAAAATTTAAACTAGAGAAAATCCCTAGATTCTACAATTGATATGAAACGGAACAACACTAATAATCAATAAAAAATAATATCTGATTCTGTATACGGATGAACATTGCTTTGGAATGAAAAGAACTTGGAAATCAACATGGGCCAAACAAGTCATGTCATGTGTGATCCACTGACCCTTGTCGGACCGAACAAGCAACCACCTGAGCCCACTGTCTCAGCTTAGTCTTAACCATCTCTGGCGCATCACCTACAATCAAATAACAACCATTAGATTGATATCAATCCAACGGCTAAAAACAATCAATACATTGTTCTCAAAACCACGACTCACCAGGATCAACTATAGAGCAAGAAGCACTTCCGTCAGAGCTGATGGAGGACGCCGACGACGAACGCGACAAACTGTTACTGTACTGCTTATTAACAGCGCAGTAAAACCCTAACGCAGGCAACGTATCAGACAGCTTCGGGTCGAGATCCGGAGACTCCGGCTCGAACCCGAAACCCAACTCAATGCACGCTTTCAACTCCTCCAAATCCTCGTCGGTGACACTTTTCACGCGGCGGAGACGCCGAGTCTTGCTGTTCCCTTTCAGCCGGAGCCAGGTCTCCTCCCGCTCAGTGTCGGGAGACCATGAAAGCTGCTTGTAGAGAGGCCTCGGAGGATGACCCGACTTCGACATCCGCTCCGTTACACCCTTCCCCGGTCGGCGGCGGCAACTTGAGTTTTGTGATTCTTTCTACACTAAACAGAACAACTCTTTGTCCTGGAGAAAAGCCGGAAGAGGAATGTCACGTCTAGTTTGATTTAGTTTCGCTTTGGTGTTTTAAAGGTCTCCGAAGTCCGAAGTCGGTTTTGTGTTTTGTAAGGTAATGTGGGGTCTACCTCTTCTTTTCAATTATTGGTAACCAGTGGATTGGGAAATAAAATTCTTATGATTTGGTTACCCATTCGAATGTTACACGCCATGTTATATTTAATTTTAGCCGTTTCTTGATTTTAGGTTCGGTTCAAATTTAATTCGTTTGATTTTGAATTGATTGGGGTATAATGTACGCCGAATAAATCTTCAAATTAACATAATATTTTGTAAATCAGGTCAATCAGTAATTTCGTATTAGGCAGGTTCTCCCCCCGCGCACTAACTTGACTATCCCCTAAGAAGCAATGAGTCATAATTAAGGAACAAGGTAGTATATTACTAAACATTTCCAGACTTTCCATTTTAACAAGATTTCTACTTAATTGTTGTTTTTGTTATTAAAAAAGTCATAGGTTAATAATTTCATAAATCAAATTTCCCTAAAAATTTAAATGTAGAATTGAAAGTTCTAAAAATATAATTAAAAATAATTAGCGTGATTTTAAGTATTTTAGACTTAAATTTAAATTTGTATTAATAAAAATAAACTAAAAAAGTGAAATTGCATTTTGTTAGTTTATTTTTGATAGTGAAAGGTCTAATCATTGTTTTAAAAATCTGACCTACAGTAAATTCAGTAAGATAAGATGTTTAAAGTTTAAAGATTCAATCAGTATTAAGCAATCATAAAATCAATTAAAGATTGAATAAAATTAAAAATTTTGAAATGGGATTAAAAGATATTTTTTAACTATCGAAGAATTTAAATTTTAATTAAAAATTATTAAATAAAAGTTAATTAATTAATTTTAGTTCATAATAACTTATTAATTAATAAAAATGATTGATTGATTAATAAATTAATTCATTTTAATAATAATAGTTATTAAAATAAATCAAATTAAAAAGTTTAAAATTAAACTAAAAATTAAAAAAAAAATTTACAGTTAAATCAACTAAATTAATTAAATTTTTTATCGACGCAAAATGACGTACATAAGGAAACCCTAATTACCTTGGGCCGCAAGGGATGATTGATTAATTAATAAATTAATTCATTTTAATAATAATAGTTATTAAAATAAATCAAATTAAAAAGTTTAAAATTAAATTAAAAATTTCAAAAATTTTACAGTTAAATCAACTAAATTAATTAAATTTTGTATCGACGCAAAATGACGTGCATAAGGAAACCCTAATTACCTTGGGCCGCAAGGGATATGCTTTTCGTTAGTAAGACGCGTCCAGCTAAGCTAATGATCTGTCTGAGAGACAGGGTGGAGTCAGGAGAGATTGACGAGGACTGAGATTCTGCCAACATTTTTGTATTCCAACTTTCTGGAAATCACGTTGGCTTGACAGGTCCCTGACGGCTGCTTTTTCTGGTTGACCAACTTTCACCCCCTAAAACTTGGATTTTGGCTTGGGGAGGAACAATTCAGGTGACTAATGAAGGCTTGCTGCACAGGCTTACTCGATACAATTAAAGTTGGCTCCAGCTCCGAGTCACTTCCCCAAAAGGTGATCTTTTGGTTTCCATCGGCAGTTCTAGCTCCAGTATAACCGGATGTAACTTCTAGTAATGCATATGGTGGATCAGTTGCAATCAATTTTATGGGTTCACCAATAATCCCCACAAGAGCAGATTCCATCTTTGAAGTGATGAAATCGGTTGGAATCCCTGACTGTAATCTCCCTCTCTGTAAGTTTAGATATAAACTTGGTTGCATTATGGCAATCTCCACAGACTCTCAAGTTCTTGAATATCCGAATTGGAGTTCGAGGATGGGTGCTAATGATTCCATACGCAATTGCCAATCTTTCACTGTGAGCCATGAGAATGTGCTCCTTCTCATCCTCCTCAACGTCTTGCAAAACATAACTAAAGTCAGTAACATAACCAAGGGTTTTTATCTTTTCGGTCAAAGCACTCAACTCTTCGTATATCTCATTGCTTTTTGGATGAGTTTGATTCCCACTATAGAAGACATCGACATTGTTGTTGACTTCAATTGAACTCCATCCAGGTGTCTTCTTCAACCCTTTATCTCTAACAGAAGTTCTCACCTTAGTCACTCCATCCCTATTCCCAATGTGAGCATAAATATTTGACAGCAACACATAATAACCAACATTCTCAGACTCTACCTCGAATAGGTGATCTGAAGCATATTTACCTAACTCGCTGTTCCCGTGTAATCTGCAAGCAGCAAGAAGAGCACCCCATACAGCAGCATCAGGCTGCAATGGCATACTCTTTATCAAACTGTATGCCTTATCCAAATGCCCAGCTCTACCAAGTAAATCTACCATACAGCTATAGTGCTGCATATTAGGTTTAATCCCATACTTTTCTTGCATTGTCTCAAAGCACCATTGACCATCACTCACCAGACCTGAATGGCTACAGGCTGACAGTAAGGATACAAAAGTAACACGATCAGGCTGCACTCCCTCGGCTAACATTTCTCTGAAGAGTTCAAGAGCTTTCTCACCATCCCCATGAACTCCAAGACAGGATATCATGGCATTCCAAGGGATGGATCTTTCTCTAGGCACTTCATGGAAGAGTGAGAGAGCTTCATCTAATTTACCACATTTTCCATACAAATCAACCAGGCAGGTGCCTATGTAGACATCCAAGTAAAAGCCATTTTTCAAAACCGTCCCATGAGTTTTCATCCCTTGTTGCAAGGCACCCACATGAGAATAAGCTGGTAGAATGCTGACCCAAGTTCCCTGGTTTGGAATCATCTCTTTGCAATCTTCCATCACGCGATACAATTCAATTGCCTCGCTTGCAAGACCATTCTGAGCGTAACCACTGATCATGGTATTCCATGAAACAACATCTTTAATGTGTAGCCCTTCAAAAGCTGCATAAGCAGAATCTAAATCTCCTATTTTGGCGTACATAGCTACAATGGCATTCCCAATGACAACCTCTTCTGCACACCAACTCCTCCTCATGATAAACCCATGAAGCGACCTTGCATGTCTGTAATCATAGAACTTGGCCACGATAGATGACAAACTGATGAGTGTATAGAAATCAGGACCAATTCCAGCTTGTTGCATCTTGTCAAAAAAGGAACGTGCAGTAATTGGATCTTCATTTTGCTCATATGCAGAAATAATTGAATTCCACGACACAATATCCCTTTCCATCATTTGATCAAAAACTCTCCTAGCATGCTCCAAGGTACTAAGTTTTGCATACATGTCAATTAATGCATTGGACACAAACAGTCCAAATTCCAATCCACACTTTATAGCATACAAATGCATTAGCTTCCCAGTCACAATATCATCCAATTGTGCACAAATAGGAAGAACACTCGCAATGGTAACAGCATCCATGCGGATCCCTTCCGATCTCATAATTTCCACAACTCTCAACGCCTTTGCACCGTTCCTATTCTGACAATACGCAGAAATCATTGCATTCCACGAAGCCCTATCTCGTACTGGCATATGATCAAACAACATCCGAGCAGCTTCTAAAGACCCAAAACGTGAATACATATTAATCAACGAAGCACCCACATAAACATCCCATTCAAATCCCATCTTTAAAATTGAGCAATGCACCTTCTTCCCATCTACTATATCTTTACAAGCTTTAAGCACCGGAGGAATGGTGTAAAAATCGGGACGAAGCCCAGATGCATACAAAAGTTCATAGAAAAAAGCAACAGTTTTGCAAAAGCAGCCATTGCCAACATAGGCCGACACCATAGAATTCCAGGCATAGATATCTTTGTTGGGTATATGATTAAAAGCTTTCTCTGCGAAGGAGACATCACCGAAATGTGCATATAGATTAACAAGCCTCGAAAGAAAGAAACTTTCAGCTCTCCCAGAAACCAAAAGACGAGCTTGAAGTCTCTTAACATGATGGAGTTTAGTGCAGGATCGAAACAGAAGATTAAAATCAACATCCTTTTCCTCGTCCCTGAGTTCCCATGAATCAAATTGCAGAGAATTTGCAGCTGTTGAAAACAACTGGCGACTGCTTTGAATCAAATGTAGGAACTTGGAAACTTTCGTTTCAGTGCAGGTTGGTAACAACCTGAGCACCAACAGAGACTGTCTGTAATGGTTGAATAAAAAAGAATCTACAAACAAAAGGGTAAAGGGTTTTACTTTTCACTCACCGGCAAGTATAGCTCATGCTCGTCATGCTTCATTTTCGCTCCTCATCTGGGCAGCTTCTTTCTTGGGTTGTTAAACAAAAGTTTCGCCTTTCTTGATAAAAAGTCGTAGGATTTTGCTGGGACTCTGGTGTAAAAACAAGAGGCATGCATAGTCAAATTAGTGGAATAACTCGAACATTTGTTTCTTCACTGGCTGGGGTACTTATCTAAGTCTGCTTTTAATTTAGTCAAATTGCAAATGCGTACCCTACTCTGCTCTGCTCGTTCTTAATTCCTTCTATTATAAATTGTAACACCGATATTATGTAATGAGTTCTGTATGGTTCAGGGCTTGTCTTAACTTCTTTTGACGAAACAAACCATGATCCAACTCTTAAGGAGTCCTTCCATCTTTGTGAGGCGAAGCTGATCAACAGTCCACAATCATGCCTACCCTGGTAACCTTTAAAGCTACAGAAATAACTCAAATTTCACCGTAACACCAGGCTCATAACATTGAAAGAAAGAAAGACAAAAAAAATGTTAAAAACAACTAATTTCCCTTCATTCAACATTCACCTTTCTCGGTTTTTGCGCCATGAAGGCGAAAGGGCAACCTTAGCTTAGTTGTAGACGCCAGGCCCATTCATCGACATTGCATATACAAATGCCAACCTTAGCCCACACGGCCTTTGTTCAAATATAGGACACAACGTGGTGATGCATTGGTGAACAGAGCCAAGCACAAAAATAATAAAAAAAACTAACATTTGGTATGATCCATAACATTGTATCATGTATAAATTATAATGTTTTAAAGATAAATAATTGAACTCTTATGTAGACGTGTAGTTATTTAATGTACCATTAAAAATTGGCTCGAGCATGAGCACGATCAGACTTAAGCTCAATTGGATTCAAGCTCGACTTAATTTTTTTTAATTTAAAATTTAGAATATGATGCCCATTTTTCCTAAAACTTTCTTGCTTCAAGTTGAGATGAGTTGGATAGTACGAACTCAAATTTAGTCTAACGCTCAAAATTTAGAAAAAAACTCAAACTTAATCCGAACCCCCACCAACTCGAGCTGAGATGGCTTTGGGGCATATCGGGCCTAGGCCTAAATTTCTTCTGCACTAATGAATGACGAGAAATTGTATATTCACTATCTTACAAGTTTTGAGAGTTAGATTTCAATGAAGTGGAACTTAACAATAAAATAGGCCAATGACGAATTGATTTGGTACCATTTGTTGCATGAACCTTTTTTTATACATAGTGATTGTACAATGCTTTGTCTTTTAATTGAGAAGGAGATGGTGGACATGGCCCGGCCAGAAAGTATAAAGAAGATGTGCAGCCAAAAAGACTTTCAACTAAGCCAACCAAGAGTTGGGCACAACGCGCAAAACGTGGGGATTAAGGATAAGATTTTCAATGTACACTTTTGTTGTCATTGAAGGTAAACAAAAACTAAGATTTAAATTCCCAAGTTAGAAGAATTTTGTAACCGGCTAGAATGCAATGCTAAAACAACAATCTTTTTAAAAACAGAAGAATCTATAGTCGTTATTCTTTGGATGCGTATTGAGTAAACCTTTAGATTAACACAATAGCATAGAAATCATGTCAATCGAATACCCCGCACTAGGTAAGCCCTGTACGTAAGACTCAATCAAAAGAGTATAGATAAGATGATTTGAATACAGGACCTTTCGACTCTATATCCTCCACTCTACCAACTTGATCACCTCCTAAGAAGGTAATAACAACACACTCATACTAAAAATAGATAAATTATATTTAAATTTTAAATTTTGATTTGATTTGATCTTATACTATTACTTTGAACCATAAAAAATATTAATTAAAATACTTAAAGTTTCAACATATTGTAAATATAATTACGCTTAATTCTATTGGTTGGCCTAATTCTATGCAATGTTTTAAAAACTTGATTGAAAGTAAATAGATAAGATAAGAGGTTTACAGTTTAAAAGGTTCAACCGATATCAGATTGTCATAAAATAGGTTAAAAATTAAATAATTTAAAATATAATTGAAAGAGATTGTCTTTATCTATCAAAGAATTTGAAGTTTAATTAAAAAGAAAATTTTAAATAAAAAATAATTAATTAATTTTAATTTATAAGAATTTATTAATTTACTAAAATTATCTGATTAATTAATAAATTAATTCAATTTTTAACAACAAAAATTATTAAAATAATTTAAAATTTATTACCAACTTGAGTCTCCCATTTGTTTACCTGCTGTTGTCATATATTTCATAAACACCAAATATGCTAAAGTTAATAAAAATAATAAAAAGACTAAATTTAAACTTTTCACAAAACATGTAAATTTTCAACAGAAATTAACTTTTTATAAAATTTATGAAATTATAAAGAGTATTTGTCTCTTTTGTCCTTTATAATATCATTATATTTTTTAATTATGCAAAACCTTAGAATTTAAAATTAAAATTATATATATTTCAGATCAGTATTATATCTCCTGATCTCCTGTTAAGTTGATACGGAATAACTGAACGGAAGACTTGACAGTTTCATGTCAATGTGCATTACCTAGCATTATTTAATGTGAGCCGTAGGCTATAAGCCTAAAAGAAGAGCAGCCGTAGACATTGGCCAAGAAGTGGAAGCTGCAAAAATGGACGTCAGAAAGCTTGGTTTGTGTACAACACAAAAAACAAGTCAGAATTTGTAAAGCAAGCACATGGTGCTGCCTAATGAATCTCATCAACATATCTGCACACCTCGCCTCCCTATGATCCGATTTGGTGACACTGACATCCCCATTATTGGCTCAGTTCTGCTCTGCTCCAGTCACAGTGTGTCAGATACCATGTACTCCTAGCCATCAGCCACCGTCGAAGAAGCTCAGACTAGGAGACTAAAATGGGAATGGTAGCACAGTAGCACCCACAAAGGGCCTAGAAGAGAGAGCACCAAGTCGACTGACTGATTCTAATGATAAAAAGGTTGTGGAAACAGAGGTGGTGTCCTGCTTCCACCATTTTTTGACGTTGTGCATAGATTATGATATAATATCATATTTGATAGTGGAAGGGAGGGATCGTGAGTGTCCACGTGGTGAATGGAACCCCACTATCAGTGCCTGAATTAGAGATGGCTTATCTAGATTGGTCTCCTTTATACATATCTGTCTCCTTTGGATCTTGGAGCTATGTCATGAATATAATATACCTGGATACTCCTATCTTGTTTTATCTTCCAGCACCAATGGTTTATGGCGAGGCCCACTCCACGGATTCGGTGCAATGATTTGAAAGTAATGTCCACCACTTGGAGTCTCACAGATGTTTGGTTTTCCTGCTCTCCATTGGCTCAATTGTTGTTCTTTTGTTTGCCTTTCCACTAAAACTTGTATCCATACCTTAGAACGTATATTCCTATTCAAAAGTTCATTGATTTGGCTTGAACTTTTATGCCAAGCAACCAATTTTGATGAATAAAAAAATAAGAATGAGAATATAA
>JAOSBN010000178.1:43878835-43890904 GCA_027563595.1 Erythroxylum suave | reverse complement strand
GTGCTTTTTATTTTTATATTGCCAAACAGTCTACTGTATGAAGCTCTTTTTGAAAAGCTGTTTTTTTAATTGACAGCTAAATAGTCAACTGGCTTTTTAAAAAAGCTCATCTCCGAAAAGCTCTACTGGCAAATGCTCTATTGATAAAAGCTCTACTGATATAAGCTCAACCAAATAGGCACTAAGTATGGTTAACATTCAATGGCTGAGGCAGACTTTTTAGAGGTTATCAATATCTTATCTTCTTTTAATGATTGCTTGACTGAGTTTCACTTGCTGATACAGGATATTTGGAGGATGTTAGATCGCAATTGAACTGTGCAGTTTCAACATGTGTATCGCGAAAGAAACCATAGCGTTGATCAACTGGCTTCTATGTCTTCTCTCTCCTACCTTCTTCCTTCTGTGACAGCTTCAAGATTCAGTTTGCCTCCAACCGTCAACGTTTCTAGTAAAGTATCAGATTTAGCCCATCCAAAATCGAGGCTTTAAGGGCCTCCGTATCTACCATAGTTTCCAAACTTCTGGAGCACCAAGTTGTGCTTCCAAAATTCTCAATATTTCATCGGGGGGTTGATCTAAGTTTCGGAAAATGTAAACTCATCCTGAACGTACACGGTTTCTTAGTAATCAACATTAAGAAAATATCCTTGTAAGAGCTTCCCATCTTCATCTTTGCTTCTACTCTATTGAATTAGAGTTGCCAGATAAAAACACTAAGTATTCCTCTTTCGAGAAGGAATCCTTTTGCTCACCGACCGTTGTAACTAGTACAATTATTCATGCTCCAACACTAGCTTACTTTTATTTTTGAACTCTGTTAAGTAAATTATGTTAAAAAGTGTCAAATTGTAACGTAAGTTACATCAATAAAATATTAATAATAATTTTTTCTCTCTCATTTTTAACATATAACTATTTAATTAAAAATTTTAAAAATAGTAAATTAAAAAATTAGTATTTTTAATTCATTATTGTGAAAAAAATCACAGAGCCGACCACAAATAAGTCCAAAATGGAACAGCAAACTTCTAAATTACTTATTTTGTTACTTTAGGGCCCCAGGCTACTTTATTATAATTGGCAGCTCCAACTTTTAGATAGGTCTAAACATCTGTCCAACAAATGATAACCTGTATTTGCCATCCAACCATTAAAAATATTGTTTGTAGGTGTAATTTGCATCATAACATTTTACTTTTATATTATACGTAATAATTAATAAATTACATATTTTAAATAAATTATTTTACAATATTAATAATTTACAATTTACAATTTTAAATAAATCAGATCCAAATGATTATTAATTAAATTTTCGATTAGCCTTTTTTTTAAGATTGAAATCACTATAAGAAAATTACAAATTACTAACAGACAAAATTCTGTAGTAAATTAGCGACAGAAATTTAATTTTTCCGGTAAACTTTTAGTGAAAAATGATATTTTTCAACTAAAATAGAGTCTATCAGTAAATGTGGAGGGAATTTATGCGCGAACTTTGCCAAAGGAATGGTAAAAATCGTCATAAAAATAGGCGACAATATTTGGCGACAGAAATGAGTGATGGACTTTACCGACGGAATTGTCATTATGTCGGTAAAATCAAACAACATTGGTATTGTTGTTTAGATTTATAGTAAAACGACGTTGTTTTATTATTAATAAAAGCATAAAACCTGAAGCCCTCCTATCATCTTCTTCAATTTTTCAGTGGCCTTCGTATTCTCCTCTGCGCATCTTCTTCCATCTACTCTTCTTCTTTCATTATTCCACTGCTTCTATTATGCTTGGTTATTCGTGTGGAAGTTGGTTGTCCATTTACTGCTATTGCGTTTTTTTTCTTCAATTTTTGTATGTAAATGGTTATGTTGGTTATGTTGATTTTAGTATAGACTTGATTGATCACGAGCTACTTCTGGTTAGATTTTTTATGGATAATAACATTAACCTATGACTAATTTATTGGCATTTGTTAATACAAGAGCTACAAAATCAGTTTATGCTCCGGAGCCTTTTGATGCTGGGCGAGTCTTATAAGTTGAAATTGCAGGTAAAGATCAACATATCACATTGTCTACAAATGGTGCCAGTGATCCAAGTATTCTCTTCAACGACTTTTATGGTATAATTTGGTTTACTAATACAGGTTTCATGACAACAATTTTTTTCAAAATTTTCATTTCAAGATTGTCCTTTTGCAAGTACACAAGTCTTTCATGTTTGCTATACATGCTAAATAGAATTCAAATATGACCTAATTCTTTGCTTAGTTGCTGGTCTAGGCGGCTATATAGAGGCACTTGTTCGAAAACATGACGTTGGATTTAATGTAAATATTCCTTACACAATTTAAGCATTTCCCAAATTAGTTAATTATGCATTAGGTTGAGAGTTGTTCATTTTCAAACTATTATAGTATTACATGTGTGCCTAATCGTGGTGTTCACTCACTCTCTCGAGTTTGTCTACATGTTAGATGGACTAGGAAACAGGTTCTGCTTATGCAAATCATTGATTCTGTTCATATTTTTCTCAATTTCCATATATATGTTAGTTATAGTAGTTTTTGTTTGAGTTGAAATATCTACTAGCTGTGTTTTCTAATCTAAATATCCCCTGATTTCTATGCTTGGTTTTAACTATATTTTTCTTCGGTGGGTATCACCCAAATGAGTGGTGCTGACCATGTATCCGAATCTATTCATGTGCTTCATGTGGGGAAGACAAGGATGAAGCCTCGTAAGCTAAGGTCTACTATCACTAAGGAGTACTACTCCACTTTGAAGCGGGCATATTGGATAGGGAAAACCTTTTATGTTGGATTAACATTTTTAGAAACTATGCTTGACATTCTTATCTTATGCTTTAGTTGTGTGGAGTTGGAGGCGGTGGCAATGCTGCAACTCAGGCAATGTTCTGGCAAGCAAAGAAAGGTGTTTCCTTTACCTTAGCCTTTGAATCTGAGAGAGACAGAAATACAACTATTATGCTCGCAAGGAGGTTTACTTCGACTGCAATGTAACTGCTCCTCTCATAATTTCTTCAAACTTGCCCATATTTTGATGAATATGTTTATGTATGCATTTCTTCAACTATTTCTGATTATTCTCAGCTGATAAAAACTTCCATTGTTCTGATTTTTCTCCTTCAAAATACGCTTAATTATGATTTTGTCTAATTGTAGAAAAACTTTATGTAACTTGTAGCTTATTTATGTGTTTATTATATTGTAGAATTACCTGGAATAAAGTGACTAATCACAGTTTTATAGGTTCTCGGTCCATCCAATGCATTTTTTCATGTCTGAAAATATTTGCTGGATATGTGTATAACTAATATCTTTTTTGCCCTACCCAACATTCAAATTTTATAACCGTTGAAGACTTACTTTATGTTTGCAAATTCTTGCAATACCAAGTTGTGCTAGTTGGGCCAGATGACAGGGAACCTCGATGCAATACCAAGCTAAGGAACCTCGATGCAAATCCACTAACTAATTGTAATTATATAGAGATCTTACTTGTAATATAGGTTTGTGGGGGTAGGATTTGACTTTTACAATATGATATTTTTTTCCAGTTTTTTGAAACTTTTTGTCCAGAGCTAGTGCATGTTTTTGTTTCCTTTTGAACACCAGATATTCAAGTATGCTGCTATTGTAGATTTTCGGATTGATTTCAGCTATTCTTTGAATTTGTTGAACATAACTTAAGATGGTGAGTATGGTTACTTATGATAACAAATATGTGATCGATTTTTATAAGAGAGATTATACTTGATTGAAGGCTGCTTAGTTATTTTATGTGAACCGTTTTGTTATTTCTTGTTTACTGGACCTGAGATCTATATAAAACAACTGTATGCTGTGTATGAAAATAGTAGAAGATGATTCTTACATAAAATTATTTATTGGAAGAACCAACTGTAATCCTTATTAAGTATATATATGATGTGGTTGTTCTGTCAACTTGGATGGATGCCTCCATTATCATTTATTCAAGGGACTTAACGTCACTTTTCAGTTCATTTATTTAATTGAGATAATGTGAAAGCAATAAAGTTAATAAACTCATCTAGGGAGACAGAAATCGTATACTAGAGGGAACAATAAAAAGACAAATGAGTAATAGTAGGTCTAGAATCACTAGCTGATTTGAGAAATAGTTTTTTTGATAATGATGCAACAAAATTTGTTGACCACACACTGCCGATTTAGAGGCAACGTAGACTTTGGCCTTGAAATGTAGAGGAGTTTATGGCTGATCCTGTTTTTGCTGATAGTGTTGAATTGCAGCCAGAGGTAGTCTCTGGTTTCTCTTTTCTTTTTTTTTTGGGGATCTTTTATTACGATTTGTGTGTACATGTTGATTTAGTTATTACGCCATTTTGGTTACTATTCTTCAGCTGAAGAGGCTGAAACTTAGAAATAGCAATCGGGATGCGGACACTTGCGAATTTTATGAGATGTTCTGGCCTCGCAGAAGCGTGTATATGAAGTTTTTGCAAAGCCTGTTATGGAGGTCTTGATTATTCTGTTTCATTTGCGCTTCATTGAATGATTCAACGTAACGTAGTGAAGGAGCTAACTTGAAAATTATGTTGATTTTGTAGAGTGTTCTTGATAGTTCCAATGGAACCGTTGTGGCTTATGGTCATACCGGTATTGGCAGAATTTTTACTCTTGGACACCTTGGCTATGATGATACTTTTGCTCGAGGAATCAGTCTTGTATTTGCAGGTTGATTGGTTCTAGTGCTTAAAAGTTGATTGACTCTTGTATATCATCTTTCATTTTTGTTTTGGTATTGACTTTTAGCAATTAGCCAAATGGAATTTTCTGAGTCTAAACCACACACTTTTTTCGCCTCTTTCTTTAGTTTCTTTCTGATATCTTTCTTAATGTAAATGGTTTCATGAAATATTCTAGCTTTAAATATTAACCTTTATATCTTTTCCTCTTTTCCCTTACAAAATTATGACCTAAACCATATACTTCTAATTTTTCCGTCCAAATTTTAACTTTAACAATATTTAATTACACATCTTAGTCATTTACAATAAAACCTATAGACATATTTTTTAATTTCCAAAAATAACTGAGAATTATAAGTTTTCAATTTTTCACTACCCATTTGTGCAATGACTACCTACTAGTACTTCAACTAAGGCTCTTATAAATAAAAAACAACATAACTCATAATTAAAATTCTAAATTAGCTTGGGGTCTTGGACTCGTGATTCTAAGATCCTTTGGACTCATAATCCTAATGATTCCAAAGAATATCGGCTCCTCTAATGGATCCTAAAATGTGACCCACTTATTGGACTCATTACTCATACTACCCAACAAACACTCAACATAACTCATGCTGCAACACAACTCATACTTCACTCAACCAGCTCTTACGGACATATGGTGTAAACGAATTTCCTGGAGACAGTGAATCATATAATGATCAATTAACATCTCTGAGACTCCGTGGGAGAAGTTGATGATTCTGAGCACAAAATCCGTCCACAAGCTTCTCTTCAATTATCCGACGAATCCAACGGTGTAGCTTGTGAAAAGTGCCATATGAATATGATTCTGCCACCAAAACCAAACCGTAAAATGCATACAAAGCAACATGCAGTGGCTCAGGCAGTAACAACGATGCCAGTGAAACCAGTGATAGCGAGACTGAGAGTGCCATAAAACGACTACAAGCTTCGGTTGAAACTAATGCTTGCTTAGCAACATATGCCAAGCAACAGTATACAAGTAAACTTAAAACCAAAACCATGATGGTTATAGGGTGGGTTTCGAAAGGTGTAAGGGTCTTCCCTTGATATTTAATTTCGACCAGACTTACAAGTACGGTAATGAGAGACGCAAAAACTGTATGAATAGGTGTGTCTGTAAAGAGGTAGCACGTCACAGATGGGGTTGCTGCTCGGATATATGCATCCATTGCACTCATGAAACTGTAACAACTAAGAGCCGAGAAAGGTTACTTATAAGAAAAAAGCTAACCTGATGGAGAATGAAGCGTATAGGCCATGAGGGGGATGACATTACTTCATCTGTCAATTATAAGAAAAAAGCTAACCTGATGGAGAATGAAGCGTATAGGCCATGACGCGGTTGAGACTACTCCATTCATTCATTCAAAAAGTTCATTTTTCTTGTCACTTCATTCATTTGTTCTTTTTGACACTTCATTGTCATTTTACATGAGCACTAATCAGTATCTACGAGTTAACTAACTAACTTCGTCACGTAATAACTCGACTCACACTTAACTCAGTAAATTAGTCTTTGTACATTTGGAGTAGGTGACAACCCTTTTTTCCACAGAAAAGGACAAATACATTGCGTGTTAAGCAAATATCATTTTTATCTATTAAATATTATTAAATAGTAGACAAAGTTATTGAATATTATTTGATTCTATTTGTTGTTTCATAATTTAATTTTTTATATTTTGGCTAATATTTATTTTTGTTTATTAAACAGTGTTTGCTAAGAATTTATATTTTATTTATATGACCAAAATAATCAATATCTCTAAGAAATGACTTAAGTTTTTTTAAATTGAATTTATAATTTGAATTAGATAAAATATTTAAAATTGATTATAACAATTTAATTTAAAGTGAACTACATTACTTAGATGTTAATAAATTAAAAAAAATTTAAATATGTATTTAAATATTTAAATTCGATGACTTAAATTTAATCATTATTGTGTTTTGAACTTGTGCAAAAATGTTATCACATATTTGTTTAGGTATTAAATAAATACTTGGATAAAATAAAATAGTACATAGTTGGAGCTAGTTTATTAGAACAGAGGATCTGATCCTGTAACATAAAAGTCATAGGTTTATATTATGAAAGAGCTCAATTTGTTCAATATACAAAACTTACAATAATTTAATTATACATTTAAAATTAGAAAAACATAATTATAGAGAAACACTAATTTTTAAAAATACAAGAAATTAACATACTTAAGAAAAGAACTCCCTAAATCACAATCTTAAAAACCTTAAATACCATTTTCAATACTTTTACTATTTTCTATTTTTATCTTTATGTAGTGAACTTTTACATCATTGTTCTAATGATTAAGAATATTATTTAGATTTTTAATTATTATATTATTAATTATTCATACACTAACTTATCAAATCCTCAAATTTGACTTTATTCATGTTATTACTAAACTTAAGTGAACCCCTATGAGAATACAAATCCAACAATTAGTACGATACTTGTGAGAACAATGAAAATTATAATTACCAAAATTAAATTATTTATTAATGTTTAAATGGCATTAATAGCCTTCGACTATTAAAAGAACGAACGTCGGAATGATACTAAAATGTAAGTGAAAGTGGCCCCTAACAAAGGGGAACAAATCTTCTATTCCAGTTAATCAGTTCCTATCTTATTCCATTAAATCTCATCCACACATTTATATGAAATCCACACAAATATGTGGACAAAATAAATTGGAACAGAATTGGCTCACACCAAACAGAACAGAGGATCTCGTTCGTTAACAAAATGTGTATTTTGATATACCATTGGGAAGTCTTTGAAAGAAAATTGTGACAGTGAAATTTGGCCTTAATGGGGAAGGGCCCTTAGGCAATTGCCTTGCCCAGGTTGCAACTGCCCAGGAATGGGACCGTTTAAGACTATAAAAATATAAATAAAGTTATTATGTACTATTTGATTTTATTTTGTTATTTTATACTTCTTTTTTGATATTTTAGTTCATATTTATTTTTTTATTAAATAACGACAGCTAAGAATTTGTTAACTATTGTATATTAAACGTGAACGGAATGACTACAAAAAATTGTAATCCAACCGTCCAATTCATCTAACGGAGGCCTCCTCTTCTTGCTTCACTCTCCAATTAAATTAAATGGTCTCAAAGATGAAGCTAGAGGGAGGATCTTATGTTGGATCTTGCTATTAATCCGTCCTCTACATTCACAAGGACAACATCGATGACAATAACAACGTTCATTTCCACCATTTCGACGAGCCCTTAATTCTCACCTCTAAGCTGAGACAACATCAGATCGTGAGGAAAAATTGTAATTCAATCATCCAATTCATCCAACAGGATCCTCCTCTTGTTACTTCTCCTCTTGTTGCTTCACCCCAAGCTGAGACAACATCAAATCAGTGGAGGAAGCCCTTCTCTCGCCCCCAAGAAGATGCTACAGCAACAGCTTATGATGGCCGTCAGTGATGGTCGGCTATCACCAACAACATTGTGGATGGATCATTCTAGTTTAAGTCTCTCACACAGTTCAGTGAATTAACCAAATCGTTTTCTTTGTTTTTATACTTTTTATTTATCTAAAATTCTGATTAAACTTATCGTTTACAGGGAGGAGAAGCTTCAGTTCAAGCACCATACAATGGGTTCGGAGGTGGATACCTACACGCACTACCCAAGGATCGAACCAATCTCAACAACATTTCCACCATTCTCAAGCATAAATTTATTCCATTCATCTTCCTATATTCCCATACAAATAATAGAACACTGAACAAATTGTAATGATGAACCTTCTACGTGAGAAGCTTGATGCCAATTCTCTTATGTTAAATGGTAAATTTTTGCATATGTGATGTAGCACTCATATATTAAATTTGATTGTCAAGGATGGTTTGAATTCTATGGGTGAAGGGTTAGAAAGAATTCGTGATTGTATTTTATTTTGGACGTCAACTCCTAAAAGGATAGAGAAGATTGAGGATGCAGCCAAGTTTTTGAAAGTTTCATCTTCTAAAAAGTTAATTCTTGATTGTAAGACAAGGTGGAATTCTATTTATTTGATGCTTGAGATAGCTTTGTCATACGAAGGTGTTTTCAAGAGATTGGAACATTTGAATAATCAACTTAAGTTTACTTTGCCTAGTGATGAAGATTGGAAGTTGGCAAACATTATTTGTGACAAATTGTGAGTATTTTACAAGGTGACAGAGCTTTTTTTTTGGTAGAAAATACCCCATTGCGAACTTTTTCTTTTGACATGTTTGTGAAATAAATTTGAAGTTATTTAAGTGGATGTCGTCCCATTGTGATATTATATAACTATGTCACAAGATATGGTCGAAAAGTATGAAGAATATTGGCTTCATATTAATGGAATACTAGCTATTGCTTCTGTTTTACCCAAAAAATAAAATATATTGCGTTGAATTCTATTTTAGTGACATTTATGAAAGTAAAGCTAATATTAAGATTGAGAGGGTGAAGAGCTTGCTTTATGAACTGTTGTTAGAATATCAAGACAAACATGATATGGACATAGGGAACTCTATAACATGTACTAATTCAGTTGTTTCATCGTCTTCACGTGAGGCTACCCATCTTAGATCACATCAAGCAAATTATGGAGATAGGGATAATTTTTCCATTATAAGCATTCAAAGAAAAGAAGGGTAAATTTAAGATCTGAGATGGGCCATTATTTGGAGGAAGATACAATGCTTGAAAATAACTATTTTGACATTTTGGCTTATTGGAAGCAATAATTCAAGTATCCAACACTGAGGATGATTGCCCAAGATATTTTATCAATACCTGTTTCTACAGTTGCTTCAAAAAGTGCATTTAGGGTAACGTCCTAATACCCCCTAAGAGGATATTGCGAGTGCCACACACACAGAACACATTGAAGACGAAACATTTCGAAACATATAAAAGACTTGTACATACATACATTCATTTCCAGAATCTCAACAAACATACATCACATACCAAAATTTCTGAAAGCAACCTGAATTAAGGTTATTACAACTATTCAAAATAAAATTCAGGATTCGTATACATCAAATACAAGTCCAAAAACAATCTCAAAAAAAATACATTTAAGCAAAACAAAAATCAAGACTCCATTGCCCATCGTGCTTATCTTGTCCCAGTTCCTACGTCCCTCTTTCAGAACCTTGCACAGGGTAAATCCACCGTGCTAAGCATATAACTTAGTGAGTAATAACTAAACTATAAGTCAACAACAGATACAGAAATTCAAAACAAAACAGATTTTTATAAATAACATAATTGTTCAACACAAGAGAGTATAAACCCTTCAGAAACACAAGACAATTTAGCTTACGCCAAAATCCAACTGATATCAGAGTACAAAATCATAAGACTGCTAAATCTACTTACAGAAACGGGTAATGGGACTTATACAGAAGAAACCGAAGTCTCGACACCGAAATGTCACAGGAGAGACCAAAATCTCGACACCTAAGTGTCAATATCAGAAGACACCAAAGTGTCAATAACAGAAAACGCCGAAGTGTCAATAACAGAAGACACTGAAGTGTCACAAAAGCAGCTGCAGACCCTTCTAGGAATGCCTATTTACCCACAATTAGGACTTAACAGTTTTAAAACAAAACAAAGTCATTTCGGACATTTCATGCAAAACAAGTAGTCAATCATATTCATATGCAAATAACACTTCAATATCACATTCATCAGTATCGAATTCAATTCAATAATAAACAAAACAAATCAAGGTGAGACCATCTTAGGTTACTCACAAAATTTACTATCTAAATTACTTACTAAATCTCCCTTATTACTTATTGCCTTGACGTCCCAACAATATCTGGAATCGCTCGCTCGATGGGTTTCTCTAAAACATTAAACACAAACACATATCATTATTATGCATAATTATAAATTCAATTATGCACATGCATGTATACTGAATATGTATGATGCATGTTTATGTTCTCAATCATGCAAAATCATACTCAAGTCCTCAATCCAGATTTATTTCACAACCAACTTTCGGGTCCACGTTGTTCAATTATTATCCTCAGGAGGGTGAGGTACTTAGGTAATACTTCCTTCTAGAAAGTTTTCCCTCTTTGTCTTAGGTTTCCAATGATACCAAGTTCATCCAGTTTAGTTTAGTATACTGAAAGTTACACTCAAAAGATTTTAGACTATTCTTAAGCTACAGCAGAATTCTTATCTCAACTTCCAATCAGATTTTAAAATTCTTAGAGGTAGAACTAGAATTTAATCTCTTCATAAATTTGTAGCCTTATGTCTCTAATTTAATCCAAATCAAAAATTATATTGTTTATCTTCCTGAGTAGCCAAGATAAGTTGTTGTAACTTATCATCAGCTCTTTGACCGTCACAAATCTCCTGTCTCAAAGTAAGCCTTGCTTTCAATTAAGCCATCAAAGCTCCATCAGATCCCA
The DNA here is from genome assembly GCA_027563595.1 of Erythroxylum suave. Taxonomy (NCBI): domain Eukaryota; kingdom Viridiplantae; phylum Streptophyta; class Magnoliopsida; order Malpighiales; family Erythroxylaceae; genus Erythroxylum; species Erythroxylum suave. The sequence goes on along the minus strand of JAOSBN010000178.1, from coordinate 43,879,659 downwards.
GTTTCCATCCATTATACTTAATTGATAATGCTGAGATGGTCTTTCGACTCAAGGTATCAGCTACAACATTAGCCTTACCCGGATGGTAGTCCACAATACAATCATAGTCTTTATATAGTTCTAACCAATGCCGTTGTCTCATAATTAGTTCCTTCTGAGTAAGCAGATACTTCAGACTCTTATGATCTGTGAAGATTCTACACCTTTCACCATACAGGTAGTGTCGCCAAATTTTTAAGGCAAACACTATTGCGGCAAGTTCTAGGTCATGTGTAAGATAATTTTGTTCGTAAGTCTTTAGTTGCCTAGAGACATAAGCAACTACCTTTCCTTCCTGCATCAAAACACAACCTAAACCAATTCCAGATGCATCAATATACATAACATATTCCTTACCAGAAGTAGTTTGAACTAATACAAGAGCTTCAGTAAGCTTACTTTTCAACTGATCAAAGCTACTCTGACATCTATCGAACCATTCATACTTTACTCCCTTTCGTAACAGTTTAGTTAAAGGGGATGCTATCATTGAGAATCCCTTAACAAACCGATGGTAATAACCAGCCAAACCAAGAAAACTTCTCACTTCTGTTACATTCTATGGTGGCTTCCAATTAACAATCTCTTCTATCTTATTAGGATCAACTCTGATTCCTTCAAACGAGACAACATACCCTAAAAATGATATCTCCCGAAGCCAGAAATCACACTTACTCAACTTAGCATACAACTGTCTTTCCCTCAGAATCTGTAATACAATTCGGAGATGCTCAGCATGATCCTGTTCATTCCTAGAATAGACCAGGATATCATCAATAAACACC
>JAOSBN010000178.1:43835508-43858689 GCA_027563595.1 Erythroxylum suave | reverse complement strand
TTGGTATGAAGAGATAATAAAACATACATGTTAATCACAATTTTTATTAAATATATTATTCATATTTTATTGAAAAAATCACAAGAGTACTCTCTCTTAATTTTTTGTTTTAAAATAAAAGAGTATGAAACACAAAAACCTTAGTCAAATATCGTACACATTCAAAAGGGAAAAGTAAGCTTTGAACTAACAATTGAGATTTATTGAAATATGTTAAAAAATTAGAAGTGAATTATATATTTAAAATGATAATGGTCTATATTTTTTTATTCAAATATGTCAATAATTTCGAGTCAATATAATAATAATTGATAAAAAATAGAGTTAAAATATATTATTGAAGATGATATATTTTTATTTACAATTTCACTTAATTTTTAATTAGTTCACAATGTAATAAAAATATTATTAGGTTAATGGTACCAAAAGTCACGTGCAGAGCTCAACCACACATAGAAAATTGTTAAAAGTTGCCAAGTGGAAGATAGAGTGATATTTATGGGCCACATCAGCAATCACAACAAGTGGAGTTGGACAAGTGGTCAATGCCAAGAGATGCCACGTCAAAAGTTTGCATCAATAATTAACTTCATTCGACCACTTGCTGTAATCAAAAGATGGAAGATCTTAGATAGGCAGAATCGAAAAAGGCACTTAGGCTTTGCCTTCCTTTACACTCTAATAAAGTCTCTAATCCAAATGCTTAAAAGTGGGTTAATAGAGTAGAATCACGCTTTAACTAAATCTAACATCTAAGTAGGTTTTTAAAAGTCAGCAATGAAGTGCGCCATATGCCCTAACGACTCACCATCCACAAAAGTAGTGGTATTTTACTCGGCTGTGTCACTTTAACGGACACCAATTAAGATGCTTAAAAGCCTTTTGTGTACATATAAATAATAACTTGTTCATATTCTCACTTTTCTGTACTTGAATTCTGCTGGTAAGAAAGGCGATTTTCTGTAATTGAATTTGATGTAGCCTTATTGGGCTTTATCAAATTGAACCCACAAAATAAAATAATTAGATTATTAAGAATTTAGATTGTCTAAAGAATAAGGTTGATTTCAATTGTAATGGTGACTATCAAACCCTCTTCTTCGATAATTATTGCAATATCCTAAAAATATAAGAGTTATTATTTAATTGGCACTCTATTATAATGTGGAGTTATTTAGAAACAACCTATCTATTAATTACAAATAAAACTGCGTATTATTTAATTTCTTCAAAAAGTGAGATTAATTCTGAGTATTATTGTTGTTGTTATTCTATTATACTATGATAAATATTTTTTTCCAATGCTAAAAAAGCACAAATAATTTATGAAGATTGTCTAATGACAAAGTATATTAGAATCAATACCATCTATGTCATAATTGCACCTACCATTGCAAATACTATTCTTTATCATCAATTTGCTTCGAAGAATCCATAAAAAAAGAAAAGGTAAACATAGGATGCATTTCTGAATGAAGCAAGGCCTTTCCATAGAAACTTTAAGTTTGTACTATATTGTAGCAAAAGGCATCTAATAATAACTCGTATCCTTTATATTCTAGATGTGACAATTAATTTAATTAATCTATCAACTGTTATGAACTAACCATTCTTCTTGTTACGTTATCTTCCACTACATCAGCTGAAGGCAACAATACATATATATATATTACGCAATATCAGCTGAGAAAGAGAAAGGAAATTGGGTTGGTATTGGTGGAAAATGGAATCTTACCAAAGTTGGAAAAGTGGAAAAAAAGATGAACCATAAGTTAGTAGGGAAATGTGTAAAGGAATATTATATAATAGGCATGTGAGGACACACCTTCCTCCGTTGAAACCTCCCCTGAACTGTAGGGAAGTTCTTTCTGTAGCAAATATGCAGCAGGATGTTGTAACAAGGTCTAAGGTTGTAAGAGGTACGCTATTTTCTTTTACAATCTTAAATGGAAATAAAAAAAAAAAAGAAGGAAACAAATAAAGAAGATCTCCTTGTGCTCTTTTGAAAAGTGAAAGAGGAGTAGAGGACTAGATGACTTCAACTGTTCAACACATCCAATTTTGGTCGGCGTATCGATTGTCAGGTTGATGTGAAAAAAAAGAAAATTCGCAAGTAGAGATTAAATATGAAATTACACAAGAACCGAGGGTGGCCTTACAAGGAAACAACCTATTGGATAAATGTCTGAGAACTTGGAATTTCGTACTTGAACACACGAAACCAGTAAGTAAGCATTAAAGAAACAAGGGTTTCGACTTGAGAGATAAAAATGAGCTGGAAGCACGTGTCAAAACAAAGGGGGCACGTGCATCTGTGGCGGAGGAAGGGAGATAGTGCTGGGCTGTATCGGTAAGACTTGCCGGGTTGACCGGAGACAAATGGGTCTCCAAAGGACGGCGTTTCTTGTGCACTTCGCACTCTCTCTCTCTCTCTGTGCAAACCCACGCGTGCGTGTGCATGTGTTAGTAAGTACTAAACGACACAGTCTGCTCTTTATACCTCTCTCTGCAGTCTGTACTTCTTTTTGCTTCGTGTTTTCTAAATAGTAAATAGTCTCACTCCCACTGCCACCTGCCTGCTGCTTCATGCAGTTTTGTTTTGACTGCTCCACTTCCGAAACATCAGTTTTCTTGGTCTGTTCTCGACCTCCCACGGTTTTGTCCTCCTTTTCACTTATTTCGGATAAGGTTTTAAATAAAATATTATAAATTATCAATTAAAATTAATACCAATTTAATTTTTAAAACATTACGCGAATCAAATTCAAAAACTCATCCCTTAATGAAGATAAGGAAAAATTAAAGAAATGGAAAAGCACATCAACAAGCATGTGGATTTGGATAGATGTGGATTTTGGTTGGCCAATCACCAATCACAATTAAGGAAAAGAAATAAATTAATTATTATTATTATTAAAGGAAGGTCCCACTTAATCAACATCGTCCACATACGTGTTTCTATGGGGCTCGCTTCTATCAAGAAACTACATTGTTTATTTATTTGGCTCATAATAAAGTGGTGGGGTCAGGGTCGGGGGGAGGAAGACAACCTGGACCCCTCACATTCCTCTGTTCATCTTTGACCTTTGACTGCCACCTCCTCCTGCAAACCTAACTGTTGAGATAAATGGACAATTCAGTTCCTACAGTGTTTTTGGTTATCATCAATTAGTACTGACACCACTCCATGTTTTGTGTGTTTATTGCTCTCAAGTGCTTTTATTACAAGTTAGTCTGTCTTTTTGGACCCCTCCCCCACACCTTGATTCAAAAGCTTCGTTGCATCACTCGAACATGGTTGCATTACCTTTGTCCCATCAGGTGTCTTTGACCATAATAATTGAGTTGAAATTTGCTTGTTAATTTCGCTAACCAGTATTGGATTATTGGCAATGGAATCCTTGTAGACAAGGCAATTTTGGGATTATGCGGTAGTAATTTGGTGGAAGGAAGGATTCAACTTCAAGACTTTCCCTTTTTGAAAAACTGATACCTTTTTCATCACAAAGCACGATTGGACACACCACCAGACTGTAAAGGATGTGTTAACATAATGCTGTTGCACTCTCAACGTTCACAGTTTGATTCACTAATCACTACACATAAAAGGTAAAGTTAAAAACAGCACCACTAAACAATAGTTACAGCACTAAAAAGAGCAAGTAATTGGGTGGGCATAATGGAGTCGAAGATTACATTACTATATTTGACGTAAACAGGAACTGGATTATGGAGATGTGGGACCCAAGTGATAGCACAAGTTTCGTTTGACCATACCAAACCACTTGTGCGCTATTTCTTTTTTCCCAACTAAGGTTAGGTTGTAAGTAAATGCCACCACACGTGTGGCCAAAAGGGTCAGATAACCTTGTGTCTGCTCCAGCTCTCCTCGTATAAGATAAAAACCAAACCATGTGGCTTGACAAATCTGAAAGAGAATTTTCAGGCCTTCCCTGATTTCACAACAGACCAAACCGATACCTTCTTGTCTCTGTTGTTCTGTGTCCGTTTTTCTTTTACACCCTGTTTCAGGTTAAAAGAAAATATGCCTGGGAGCCTTGACCCTTTGGACTTGGGCGTTCAGATACCGTACCATTTCCGGTGTCCGATTTCGCTCGAGCTCATGCGCGACCCTGTCACGGTCTGTACCGGTCAGACTTACGACAGGACCAGCATCGAGTCGTGGGTTGCAACCGGTAACACAACCTGCCCTGTCACTCGAGCCCCCCTCACTGACTTCACTCTCATCCCCAACCACACTCTCCGTCGTCTTATCCAAGATTGGTGCGTGGCCAACAGGTCCTTCGGCGTCGAGCGAATCCCAACACCGAAACAACCTGCCGAGCCCGGTTTGGTTCGATCTTTACTAAACCAAGCATCTTCTGGAACAAACCCGAATTCTTCCCGCCTCTCAGCTCTCCGCAGGCTCAGAGGACTCGCTCGTGACTCGGACAAAAACCGGGCTGTTATCTCCTCACAAAACGCACCTGAGATCCTCATCAACCTACTCTTTCACAACTCCGGTTCGACATCTGCTGAATTACACCAAGAAGCACTCGGGCTGTTAGTCATGTTTCCTCTTACTGAACCGGAGTGCGTCTCAATATCTTCTGAACCAGACCGAATCAGTTATTTAGCGAATCTGTTATTTCATTCCTCGATCGAAGTCCGAGTCAACTCAGCGGCTCTTATCGAAATGGCGGTGGCCGGAACGAGGTCGCCCGAAATTAGAGCACAGATAAGCGGAGTAGAAGAAATCTTCGAAGGAGTGATCGATATATTAAAGAATCCAATCTCATATCCAAGGGCTTTGAAGATAGGTATAAAATCTTTGTTCGCTTTGTGCCTCACGAAACAGACACGGCATAAGGCAGTTGCAGCCGGAGCGGCGTCTGCGCTGATCGACAGATTGGCTGATTTCGACAAATGTGACGCCGAGAGGGCTCTGGCGACGATCGAGCTGCTATGTAGAGTGCCGGTGGGTTGCACAGCGTTTGCGGCGCACGCGCTGACAGTGCCCCTACTGGTGCAGACGATCCTGAAGATATCGGACAGAGCAACAGAGTACGCAGCGGGGGCGCTGCTGGCGCTATGCACTGCAGCGGAGGATAGCCGGAAAGAGGCGGTGGCTGCCGGAGTATTGACGCAGCTGTTGCTGTTGGTTCAAAGCGATTGTACGGACAGGGCAAAGAGAAAGGCTCAGATGTTGCTTAAGCTGCTTAGAGACTCGTGGCCCGATGAGTCCGTTGGGAATTCTAACGATTTTGTTTGCAGCGAGGTTGTGCCGTTTTGATGCTCTTTTTTCTATCTCGTCTTGTCGTTTTGATGGAAATTAAATGATAATTTGATGGGAAAAAAGATCATTTGACAAATTTAGGTTTTTAGATTCGGTATATAGAGCGAGTTGAAGTTCTGTATGTAATTTTTGAATTTATTTTTTATTACTGTGAAATTCATAGTTTCTGTTTTAACAAGTTTTGAAATAATTCATAAATTATATATTTAAAATAAATTATTTAACAAGTTAAAATTAATTGCCCTAAGGCGTGGTTAAGTTAGTAGAAGGTGGGAGACAAGAGCTCAAAAGGTCCTGTGTTCAAATCCTCTTACCTACACTCTCTCGATCAAGCCTATCATATAGGACTTACTTAGTACAGAATACTCAGTTGGCTTGATTTGTAGGCTATTGTATCAATCTAGAAGTTTACTTAATGCGCATCCAAAAGATAGCGACTATTGGTTCCTCCGTTCCAAAAAAAAGTTAAAATTAATTGACAAAATTATTCTAACTAATATTTATAAATCTTAATGCATATATAAAAATTTTATTAAGTTAAAAAAAGTTCTTTACATTTTGTGCATTTAACTCAAATTTTTAAACTCTACGACACAAAATTTGATTTCTATCAATATTTTAAAAATTAGATTAGAAGTTAAACCAGTAAAGCGAGATGATTAAAATTTAAAACGTTTAACTAATATTAGACCATCATTAAACTGGTTACGATTGAATAAAATTAAATAATTAAAAAATAATTAAAGGAGACTAAAGTTTAATTGAAAAAAAAGACTGTTAAATAAAAATTAATTGGATTTATAAAAACTATAGTTTAAGAAAACTGATCGATTAATTAATAGACTGATTGATTTTTAGCAACAATAATTATTAAATTAAATCAAATTGGAAAGTTAAAAATTGAACCGAAAAGTTAATCGATTCAAAGTTTTCTCTGTTAAATTGACCGAACCAATATCTATGATACAATCTCGTGCTGAAAGAGAAACTCCATTTTAGCAATCTCCAGTTTAAGACTTAGGCATTAATGTTAGAACTTTAGCATGGCAAAGATAACAGTAGAGATTCTTGAGGATGGATGTGCTTCAAGATGCAGGAGATGATAATTTGAAGATCCAATACACATAAAATCTGTAATCAGACACTTGAAGGTCGTTAGGTGAATTGTAGGAGCCAGCGAACCTGTGACCTCCTCTAAGGTGGGAGACACTTGGAAGGTGTCCTCCCGCTTGCTGGACCACCGGGGCTGAGTCACATGTTTGTGGGAATATAATCTATGGATTCGTATTGGAGTTGGGAGTCACATGGCGATGGGTGGCTCTGTGCCTCTGTTCATTTTACATCCTTGTAGTGATGGCTACACTTGCTCACATGCTGCAAACCAAACTTCGATTTCCACCCTTAAAAGTCGCTACTCTCAGGAACATACTTGAATTTCCTTTGTCTTTCAACCCCTTTGATACGAAACATTTGGGTCCCAAATAGTTAATGTGTTGCTTCTTTTAGCTTTTGGAATTTGGAAGAGTTTGAAGAGTTCTCATCCTTGCTTTAAGATTCTCTTTCAAGCTCTCTTTTCTCCTTAACAATGGGTGCCCACCAACCCCAAGCTTATGGTTACCACCATTCGATCCCTTAGATTCATTATCCACAAACATTGTCTTCTTTCTCAAGGCCTCCATTAGTTCAGTTCTCTGTTTCACCTGATTGTTACCGCCCTTAAGGATTCCAAAGTCTCTCAGGGTCATCGGAGGACTGTGGCATGTGCATTGACATGAAAGCATGAATATGAACTTCTTTTCCCCTATAGTTTCAGATTCACAGGACCACCATAACAAAATTTCGCTCTGACGTAAACTCATTGGCTGTGTACTTCACTCAGACTCTTTAACACAGTTTCTTTTGCTTGAATAATTTCTCTGGTGCTTTGGTAAGCAATCAAGATATTATTAGATAAAGCAGTTGACAACAGAAAAGAAAAGGTAACTTGGAAAGAAGAAAGCAAAAGGAAGCTATTTGGGAGAACAGTATTAGAGAAAAAGAAACAACAACTGCTTTAATCTTAGAACTTTCTTTTCATTACTGTACTAAATAGTTGAAGCATAATATCTGATGCAGATCCAAACTTTTCTTATTCTGAGATTGCAATGCTTGTCATGGTGCTCCATTTTCCAGGTATTGCCAGAACATACAACACAATATTGAACTAAGAACCATCCAATCCATCATGATTGACATTAATGTTTAGTTAAAGATTAACAGTTGTATACCACTCTGACTCTGATTCAGTATTGTATATCACTAAGATAACATCTTCATTGTCACTTTTGCTTTAAATCTTTGAAGAGCAAAGGAAAAACCTGACGAGCCTCCAAATGTGAAATTGCCAACTGTCCTTGAATATGTTCGTTTGAAGGCCTTGGAGTGGTACTGTGGGCCGTAACCTTGCCTTTTAACCACAAAACTACGGAGTTCGCTTGCAAGTTGGAATTCGAACTCTGAGACTGAGGGATTCAACACATGGGCTAGGCCCTTTTTCTCTATGCAGCCGAGCTTTAGCTTAACAAAGACGAAATTTCTTACCCTAAGAAGGAAACATGTCTGATTTGCCTGCCTATAATAGAAAAGAACCTGGGAATTGAAAGTGGATGAACTCTGAAACCTGAACTAATTAAATTCTGAGTATGCATGTTTTGGATATTATATAACCAATACACATGCAACTAAAAATGTATCATGGAAGTTCAACTTGAAAATTCCTCGACAAGTAATGGCGATGAACACTGCTTACATATACATAAAAAACCTATAGTGATCAAATAAACCAGTAAATATATAATCTACTTCGATATATAAACAGGAAGGCATTCTTTATCACATATATTTGCTTGTAATTATTTAAAAATTTATGCTGTCAAAGAAAAAACCTTTTGGATAAATTCCTATGATTAAAAGAACATTTTCAGGGTTCGAGGGTATGCTATCTCAGGTAGTGACCCAGTACATTATCTCTGCTGCAGCTTGCTTATACGTTTCTTCTGCTGGAATAGTCTCTGTGAACCGATCATAAGCTCCATTTGCCTGTTTGATGCTCTTAATGTTAGAATTGACAATATATATGTATCTGTGTGTGTATATATATATATATATATATATGAGAGTATATATATGTGATTAAATTGATCGCCCTAAATTTATATTCGAAATTCTGGAGCAGTTTTTGCTTATTGATGGAATATATAAATATAGGCAAATGAAACAGCAGTCGAAACTTGTACTAGCAACGACCAACTTGGTTGGTGAACACGAAACCCTAGTTTATGAAATCATGATTTCTTTTGAGTTTTCTATAAACTAAGTAAACCAACCCATTGTACTATATTTTAATATGAATGCTTATATCATTGTACTTTGAAGACTTATTACAACTTTAACATTCTATAACTAACGACCAAGTTGATGGGTTTATTGAGCCATTTCATTAATCCAAATTAGTACAATTGTAATCATATGCAACTTCTTCGAACTTTGTAATTTAGACATGAAATATTAAAAGATATACGGGAATGTTATAGTTATGGGTGCGACGGGTAAAGAATGGCATCTTGTGGATGAGATTAATTGATTGAAAGAGCAGTTAGAATAATAGTATTTCCCTTAACCTATGATCTTTTCTAATTAATTTACAACCTGAAAGAAGAATAGTGTCATTCACTGAAGAGTAGAAGTATGTATATGACAAGAAACTTACCCGAGCTTGAATCATGTACATGCTCCTAGTGCAATCCGAGGAAACATGAGCAGACATCACCTGTATGTTATGCTTTTCCAACAGATAGCAGATGGTAGAGAAGAGACCTGGTTTCTTGGGAGAGCATATACTGATTTGAGCTTCATCGCCACAAATGTTCAGGACGACATTGGTGGAAGTCCACGTCTGAAAGATCACAGGATACCTTAAAATTGAGGAAGCATTCAAGTTTGCAGGTTTTGTTGCAGTAATTGACATGTTATTTGTGGACCCTAGATCAGCTAAGAAGGCCTCCCTCGAGTCTGACTGATTTTGTGAGGTAGTTAGAGACGGGCCGTAACCAAATGTCGCCGTGGCTCCTTGTAGCCTTTCAAGCTTTTGTTTCTGTAGCCTCTGGAGTGTTTGCTGTAGGGTTTTGATGTAGTTTACAGCTTCATCAACAATGGTGGACTTGTCAGCCTGTACAAAATTGTCAAAATTAGGGATCCAAACAAACACTTTACCATAAGGAAATTTCTTAATTTCATTGGAAATATAAGATCGTATTCATAATAAATTAGAGAAGATCACAAGTTTGGATAGCTTTTAATTAATTGCAAATCATAGCATCTCATGCACGAAATACTTACATAGTAATCCCATCTCAAGTTGATTAGGAACATCATATATGCTAAATTTCCAATGATACAAGATGTAAACAGCTTCTACTTAGGTCCAGCTCTAAAACTATGATAGGGTTACTTAGGAAAAATAGGTATAAACCCTTAAAACTTCAGTGCAATTTTTGTTATTTGACTTCAAGTCTTGAACTTATCTCAAACCAAGCGTTCTATACGTGTACTCAAAAGGAATTCAGACAAAAGAAGAGATCTTTAACGAAATATGAATGTTCTTCCACATGAACATTGTACAAGAGACAATAGAGATTTTGTTGGTAAAACAAGATCATATACTATGGCTACATGGACAACTATCTAGATTCTGTGGAGTTAGGCCAAAAGATTTTCTCTTCAAGATGAGGTGAAAAGATTGAAAAGAAGAAAAAGATAAGAAATGGCCATCCTCCTCTCTAACTAACTTACACACTAAAGAAAATTGATACATATTGGAAATTAAAGAAGAAAAAACGAGTACAAAAGGGCCCTTTTCCTTTGTATAAAGACATGGGAAAATAAGCAAAACTCAATATGAGATATATTCTCTAATTTATAACAAAACAAAGAAATGGTAAACAAGATCAAAGAAGTGTATAGAGCCCTAGGGCCAAGATTGTCACCTGAACTTTGTAAAGTGATCTATTACCTTAGGAGGAAGTTGTGGAAGCAAAGCATGAAGACTAGAGAACATGTTCCTCATCTTCTTCCTCCTCTCTCTTTCAGTCCATATGTGCATCTCATGATCTGATTCTCCACCGCCACTGCCACCACCAACTTTGGCTTCTTTAGCTTCACTGGCAATTGCTTTGCCTTTTCTGTGTGATTCTTCTTGTACCCTTTTCTTACTTATCGTTGCCACTTCTTTTCCTAACTCTGTTGGACTATTGGAGCTCGACCCCAATGGTAAAGAACACTTCTTTCCTGAGTAATCTCCACTACCGCCAGATTTATCAGAGTTCGTTAAACAATCCCATGTCTGGTTTTCCCAGAACAAGCTTTCGTGCTCTTCTTCTCCGGACATGACCAAGCTTATTACAGAGGGAAACAGACAGACAGAGAAATAAATATGAAAAGATAAAGAGAGAAAGTAGTATGATACAAGCAAGGAAAGAGAGGCAGTATATAAAGGCTTTAAAAGAGAGAATGAGAAGAGAAAGAGAAAGAGAGATAGAGAAGGAAGAGGAAGATGGCCAAAATACAATCATAAGGTGATGCCGTTACTACACTTGAAAACAAAAACTGAAAACATAAGCTACAAAATAAAGACTTCTCCTCTTTTTCATGGTGGTGTTCCACACTGTATATATGACAGGCCCCACTTGCCTGAACTGCATCTATCTCTTTTATGTTTAATCTACCCTTTTTAACCAAGGCATCATCTTCCATATTTGGAAAGAAAATCCAAGTACAGTCTTAATTAAGGTACAAAATTTAATTACTAAAAGTTTAAGGACTTTTTCAACAGGCAGCAAATATGCGGAACTTGTTTCTCTTCATCATCCTTTTCTCCTAGGTTGTCACGAGACAGATTGGACCTAGCTACGCAATCAATTCCTGTATACACGTATTTGTTAAAAACTGTAAGACCAAGTTCTGATGAGCCGCTCTGTCGTAAAACTATGAGATTACTTGCCATTTCCGGGAGCAAAAAGATGATACGTTCGTTTTTACTTTGATGTAAAGAAGAAAACAAATATGCAGCTCTTGTGACAGACATTAGTTTAGGAATATGAGATGCGAGCGTTACATGCAAATGTAATGATTGAGTGTCAGACGACTTTATCATGGTTTGTTTAGGATAATTATTTATTGCGTTACAAGTGTAGGCTTCTTTTGGTTTTCATTCGCTACAAAACATAATAATACAGAATTATGTATGTCTTGTACTTTTCTGCTCTATTTACTGTCCGTTTAAGGTGTAGTTCAGTAATACAGCATTTGCTTGGTGGAACTCACACGAACAAGGTTTTGCATGCTTTTTGAATGGAAGAAGTAACGATAATTGATAAGCACAACGCGAAGTTTGTTTGAATTGACCCAAACGGTCTAGTTACTTAATTTAAATATGTAAATTTATGGAATAATTTGTTTAAAATAAGTGGTTTATACGTTAATACTTATCTTAATTCCTATTTTTAGATAAAAATACGGAGCTCTCTAGTTTAAATAATTTTTTAAAAATATTTTAATTTTTGTAATTCTTGGAAAAAAGTAATTTTTGATTATAAAATAATATATTATCTTAAATTTATGTCAAAAATAATAGTAAAATATATATGATATGAATAGCGCACATTAACAAATTAAATAATATTGATATAACGACCTAGCTCAGTTCTTAAACCTTAGTCGAACATATTAATCATGACTCAAACTTATAATTTAATATAACTATAATAAATTATTGATTTTGACCAGATTTGATTAGTTTAAGTTGAGTTAATCCTCATACTAGTAACATTTGAAAGATATACAAGTGATATTCACGTCATATTTGCTTTACCATTACTATTTTTAAATAAAGTATGAGAGAAAACATTTTATGAAAAAATTAAAAATCTATAATTTTAAAGATTATAAAACTACTTAGATAACAAGAAATTTTGGTCATTTATTATTTATCTTTTATACATAAAAATAACTATTATAATTATAGTTTGAATAAAACATTTCAAATATTTTGATCTTTTAGTATATTAAAAATTTTATTTTATAATGATATATTATTATCATTTATTTAAAAATGTTTGCATATTTCACTAAAGTATGATCATTAAAAAAATTTAATGTTGATTAAATGAATCGGGATTAGAACATTTTTATAAAAGACATTACAAAATATAGTTATACTTGGACCTATCTTTATTTTCATATTTTTCAATTTTGACATTTGAAATATTCAAAAAGATAATTTCTTGTGATATATTTTTAAAATTTTACTAAAACTATGTTGAAGATAAAACTCAACACAATTAAGCTTAAATACACAAATATTTATTTTTATCCTTATAATTTTTATTAAAATTTTAGTCTGAAGACAAGATTTTGCATGATAGTTAATAAAAAAAAGTCAAAAAATAGATGCCTGACTCAATTGGTAACTAAGGACCCTACTCAAGGAAAGGTTGCACCAGCCACAAGATAAAACAAAGAAAACGTGTATACGTCATTGGTAAATACCAGATACCTCTACCGTTATTTGTCTATCTATAAAGTGTTAGTACTTTGTATGCATCTCACCGGAGTTCAGCTATCAGCAAAAAACAACAAAAAGAGTAACTTGAAGGAGGATATGAGGCCTAAAGAAAGGTCAGAGGAAATACTACTCATTGCAAATAAATTGAGTGATTTAAAAGAAAATGCTAAGCAGAATTTGTATCATGAAATGAAAGCAGCTGTGTAACAATGTAAAATTACAGTCCCATTTCAGATTTTATTCCACATAACTTCATGAGTTTTGAGGTACTGGACACAATCCTTTTTATCTGTTGAGCTACAATTTTAATAGCACACAGCTGCGACGTTCATCAAAGGTGCAAGTTCATGAGCAGGTAAGAATGGTTTTAAACCAGCAAAAGAAAGGGGCATCATGAGCAGACCATTCAACCAACTTATTGGGTTAAATCACTTATTTTCACCCTCAAGTAGGTAGAGCTGTCGTCTTACAAATGGGGCATAGATTTTTGTGCATTAGCCACTGTTTGATACAGCTGGAGTGGAAGTTATGACCACATTCTAGCATGCCTAGATCATCCCCATTCACATATTCTTCCTGGTATAATAAGAATCAAACAAAGTTAAGAAATTGATTGAACACTTAAATTGAATGATCAAGAGCCAAACGATGATCGAAGTAGTTTGTAACTCATACCCGACAGATACAGCATGGCTCCAAATCCGCCTGGGATTCCAGTGCAATAGCCAAATGCTTTTTCTGTTTCATTAACTGCGCAATGGTTTCCTCACTAAGCCCCGTGCTCACATCCCCTATGCGCTCTTCCAATGCCAACAATTCCTGAGAAGTTGCATTGAATTAGAATAAGAGAGTACCTCTTGACGTTCCTAGCTGAAAAATCATTTATCTAATCATTACCTCATAAGACATGTTATCAACATCGAGGCGCATATCCCTGTGACGGTCATGCATTTCAGCCATACCATGATATATGAATGGATCAAAAAGCAAATAATCCTGAAGTATCATTGAATATCAGGTCAAAAGACACATCGTTTGATTCACCGATAGAAGGAAAGATAAAGGGGAGGTTAAGGTCAATGGCGCCTATGATCATAAGAAACTCGTCTAAAAGAACATAATTGGATGCACCTGTCAACATATGCAAGTAGGAGCAATTTCATCCTTTTAAGAACATAAAGGCTTCAACTAAGACAGAATATAAGAAGATTTTAGGAATGCAGGCACTCCACGCTGCATTACTTTTTCTCCTAGTGATAAGGAATGGGAATTATTCCATTCTTCTCCATGTGAATTCATGGATCACAAATAAAAAATCGCATGCTATAAGACAATTCAAAAACATTGTTTAAAACAACACAAATAAAACTGCATCAGTCCCCCTATGCTTGCAAACCAAATCTACAAAGAACACGTCAAGGAAGTACTACATTCAAAAAATGCGGCTCCTCGTGAACAAACTCAAACTCATAAACTCACGAATCTTATCATAAATTATATCCTTTCACCTTGTAATGATGTTATAAAAATATATCACATCTGGATGATTGTACCATAAAAGTGTCACTACAATCCACCCCTAGCTAGTGTGAAATTTCGTAAGATTGGGTCCAAATAAACTAAGTATACACAAGCCTAAATGAGGTTCCATCATAAAACCAATTGACAATAGGAGGAATAATTCACTAGGCTTATATGCATGCTCAAGGCTATATTTCTTTCCATGTGGGACAAACTCCCACTTATATTTCAACACGCCCTCTTCATGTGTAGGGTAATTTAAAGTCCAACACATGACACAATCTATCATGTCAAAGTGGTGACGACTAACCCAAGAGCAACCTGCTCTGATACCATGTTAAATTTTGTAAGATTGAGCTCAAACAAACTATGCACATACAAGCCCAAATAAGGTTCCATCTTAAAACCAATTAATAATAGGGGGAGTAACTCACTATGCTTATATACATGCTCAAAGCCATATATTCTTTCCACTTGAGCAAACTCCCAATTATTTTCAATATCTAGTAATGCTTTTGTTAGCATTGTTTTTTTAAGTTCGGACTAGGATCTAGGGTGAACAAGTAATCTTATAGTTATATAATTAACTTTCACGACACACAGGTTCACATCAGCTTGATAAATTTTTACCATCAGAAATGAATTATTTAACGTAACTAGAGGTGGGTGTGGTGGAAGTTTCTGACTAAGCTGAGTGCAAGACAGCCAAAGCAATGGCCAAATAGTTTTAATGGTCACAAGAGGACATGATGAAATCATGAAGATATCGTGAATAAAAAATTTCAGAATCAACCAAACCTCAACTCGTAGGTTTTCACCCCTGCGCATGGCATTCAGGACTTGACGAATCTGGCAAGCAGAGATTAACAAAAACTGTTAGTCCAAAATTAACATAAACTTCAGTCTCTCCATTAAAGTATCAACTATTATAATTCTTGAAGTCAATCAGCGAATAATGCATTGTCATCATTGCAAATGTGATAATTGTCCAAGTGTAAATTATCGGCAAGAATGACCAAGCAACGAACCAAATGCTACTACTTCAATTAACCTACGCGCAAAAACTTCAACCCAATCTGCAGATCCCATTTGTGTACAATTTTAAGGTTCAGAAGAAAAAAAGAATCCAGTCATCATGTGTAAGTATTTTATATTCTCAGATGCAAATAAGTCACTTCAGAACATCAGCAGTTACTCCCATCTTTTATTCATCAGAGGAGAATAGTATAAAGCTGCATAGTGATCAAAATAGTGATTGCAAATTTAATAGTCCACATTGTACGTATGAGGATCTTATCATCAAAGTTTGACCTGTGAAATGTTAGACAAGTTGACAGAAACAACAGACAAGTATGGGAGAGTTAACCTCTGATATCAAACGGTGTCTCCCTTCAATATCAGCAGCTAAGGCTCTCAATGAACGAGGCATACCAAGAACATCATCACCTTGTCCTTCCATCAGAAAAGCAGACCTTGTAAGTGATTGATTGTGTCCATGACTAGTGGAAGCAGATGGCATGACAGTCTCCTGTGGTGAAGCAGAAGGTCCAGATGACAAGGAAGGAAAATGACCACTGAGACCTTCAGATTCAGAGTCCATAGATGGAAACAAAGACCAGGGAGCAAATTCTGTGAATCTCTGCTGATTACGTGCTGTGTGGTCGGGATGTGGGAACCACATAGGAGTGGGCAACGGATGGATGCTTGAAGGGGTAATTCTACTAGAATGAGGATTGCCAGAAGTGCTCATATTTCCGGTGGACAAATTCCATCCTGCTGAATCTTGTGCAATGTTTCTACTCTCAGAAACAGGAACGAACATGGGATGTTCTACATTATTTCTATGGATGCCTCTTAAATTTACTTCCTCTCTCAGTGCACCAATTCTCTCTCCAGGAATGGGAGAACTTGATGCAGTTCCAGATCTTAAGAAGGAAGCCCCACTCCAAGGTAAAGGATATGCATTTCTTGATGAAACAGAGGCATGCATATTATGAGATTGGCCCTGAGAACCACCTGAGTTTGAAGCTGGCGAAGTTGATCGCAAGCCCAGAGATAAATAATTAGAAGGCCTGGTACCTCCTGTTGTTGATAAAGTGAATGGTGGAGCTTCCTGTTGATGTCCTGCACTTACTCTTCTAACTAAATGTCTGAGATGGTCTAAACTTCCGGAGTCACTTGATGAATGAAAGGCATCAGAAGATACTCCTCTCATGCCAAAACCATTTCTGTGGTTCAACTGTTCCGGATTACTAAAACTAGGAGAATTCCTTGAAGTGGTCGACAAACTTACATTGCTAGAAGTGCTATGATGAGTAGAACCAGTATGCCAAACATCATTTTCAGTTTGTGGAAAGTAACTTGAACTTCCACCAGCATAAGAATGTGCAGAAGTACCTTCAAGAGCCTTTCTCTTGCAAGATGATCCCCAGCCTCCATGGGAAGACCCCAAACCACCGTCAGTTTCCTCTGTAATAAATTCAGAATTACAAAATGAGGCACTGATATCTTCAGAAGTTGTACCAGAAGAAGATGCCCGCTGAATTTCTTTTCCACCCAAGTGTAAACGTCCAGGGCCTGCAACAGCTGCCTCATAGTGTCCAGTGTTTCCACCATCCCCAACACCCCCAGCATTCATATTCACATTCTGTGTGGAATGGTTAGAGCTAGAACCCCGTAAAATCAAAGGGCCACTTCTAATTTGATTTCCACTGGAACCAATACTGACTCTCTCTGGAAAAGGGAGATTAGGAACATCAACAGGTCCCAACTGCCTTTCTTCGGACCTTGAGCCAACTACATAAGAAGGCCATCTTTCTTCTACTTTTATCTCATCATCAACAGCCTGATTTTCTGGATAAAAGCGAGAGCTAGATTCACTTTCATTCCAGCCATTAAAGCTCTGAACACCATGATTTATAGAATGTACACACGACGCCTCATCAGAAGAAACAGTACTTCCTGCGAACCTGTTCTCCACCGGATTCAGGATGTTATTCAAAGAAGTCTGATGACTCATATCAGTGTTGTTTGAAACAAATCTTGAATCAATGTTATCTTCAGAGAAGGTTTCAATGCTACACCCTCGTCTTTGCATCGGAGTCAAATTACCCACCAAATAAAATGCCTAAGATGCCAAAAGAAACTACAACTTTCCAGCAGGAATGGTGGTTCATATTACACGTCTATTAGGAACTCCCAGTATGGAATCTGCAAAAATATGAAAGTAGAAATTAGATAAGCTCAGGCCTTGAAGCATTATCACACCTGTACACAAGAGCACCAAAAATTGTTCCACCGTGTTACCACACTCCATTCCATCCTAAGGAAGTAAAAATTTTGTATGTCATAGTATCAAAATTTTCAGATAAAAAATTTGCAGGAGACTGGTTAATCCAACATCATCTACAACCCAAGGTTGTCCATTTCAGTTCCAGGTTGAAACAGCAAGCCGAATAACTACGAACACTCTTCTTCTCACACCTCCCATACTAACCTTTCTTCCATGTCCACCGTGACATCGGTAGGCAATTATCACATAAAATTTTTTACAAGTGAAACAACAGACTACTGATCATTATGACATGTTTAATTATGCTGCCTTTGCAACAACTATGCTATAAAGAAAATCTACAACACTTTGAAATATTTTTAAACATATTGTGAGTGTAAAAGAATTTAAACTGACGCAGTCACAGAGCACTGAATGAAAATATATGTGAATGCAAATGTTATAAAAGCACAAATGCAGACAACGAGAGGAAATGAAATTTAGTTTGATTTCTTGGAACTAAATCGTTATAGCAAGGCATTAGTAACTTAACCAACCCCGGTTATTAGACATTATGAATCAGTGCATTTTAAACATAGGCATATACTGATAAACCATTACAACATTCAAACTTAGCCAATGAACATTACATATTAGAACCAAATTTTTGTACCATACAAAAAACCCACTTCGCCTCGCGCAAATGCAAAATATACCCAATTGAATGCACTTTCAACCCGCTTCAGCATCGAAAATCAGATTTAAATATTCCCCAAAACTCTATGCCAAAGAAACGAAAGAAAGAATTCATAAACAAGGACAACAATCAATAAAAAAAAAAGAACCAAGAAAAGGTAATATAAGAGCAATCCCAAACATGGGTCAACCAGATCCTTTTTCTTCATCCACGATTCCATAATATTTAAGCAACCAGAACACCAATTCCAAAATCCCAACAGTTGCTGCCAAAAGTAATCCATTTTTAACAAGAAAAAAAGAACCAAACAGATAAATATTAGTACCTGAGCGAGTCTCCGAGGATCCATACAGAACTAAAGAATCAAACAGGTATAAAAAAAGCCAAGCAAAAGTAGTTTAAACAAAAGAGAATCGGAAACGTTTTTTTTCCCTCTCCTTTTTTTTTTTTACGGTTTTTCTTCTGGTTTTGTCTCCCACTCTCTCGCTCTCCAAACTTATAAAAAGATTTTCCCCTTCTCTGAAATGGGTCACTCTCTTTTTCTTCGCAGAGAGAGCGGAAAATGTCTGATCGGGAAAAGGACAGAGAACAGAGAGCTACGGTTTAGGCCATAGAGAGAAAGGGAGAGGAAAGGTTATTAGTTTTTATTTATTATTATTATTCTGATTGTGATTATTAATATCCATTAATATTATCATTACCACTGCTTTTTATTAACATGTGATACATATTTTTCACTTATCATAAATATTACCATAAAAGAGAGATTATGTGTTAACGGGTCTGGCCGTGATGGTGGTGGTGACGACCGCGGTGACGGTCGGTGGTGGCCAGATGGTGACGTGGAGTGTTTTGTTTTTTTGTACACGTAGCTATCATGCAATGGCACGGGATGCATCAAAAGGTGGATCTTGCTCAATTGATTATAAGTTGCAAGGACAACAACTCATGAAGACAAATTTGCATAGAACAAAGTCTATATTTCGTTACCTTTTGTTGTTTTTTTGACAACTTAAAAATAAATTTAATAAGAAACGTTAATTTAAGTCCTAATTAATTACAAACAATTGAGGCTTTTTTGTTAATTGAGGGTTTCTCCCTTAACTAATAGACCTATCAGCCTATCAAATTTTCTGTTATACTTAATTTGTTAATAAAATATGATAAAAATATTATAATTAATATGGGAGATCTGATTCTAAAGATAAGGGTCTACATCTAATTTAAAACTTGCGAACCATATAGTTAAACCGGTAAGATAAGATATTTAAATTTTAAAATTGATTAAAGATTGAACATAATTTAAGAATTTAAAAAATGATTGTGGAAAAATCTAAATTTTAATTGACAAAAAAATTATTAAATAAATATTTTTATTTATAAGAATAAATTGATTAGTTTTTAACAAAAAAAATTATTAAAATAAATCAAAAGTTTAAAACTGAATCAAAAAGTTTTTATGGTTGAACTTATCAAATCAATTAGATTTCTTAATTATTATTTTTGAATGATTACATGTATGCTCATTTTTAAATAGTATTCTTATAATATTGAACTAAATATGATTTTATCTATGATATTACGGATTTTTTCAAATCTCGAGTCTCATTGGGACTTACGTTTCGTATTGTTGTTTTATTTTTAGATTTGTCTTAATCTTAATAACTATATACATAATAATTTTTCCAAAAAAATTAGTAATAATGTTACAATCAATAATTATTTATGTGATAATAATTTGGAGGTATGGGGCAAAAAAGTTTTGTGTTCGAATCTTCCTACCTACAATCCCTTGATTGAGCCTGTTGTATAAGATTTATCTAGTGCGAAGTACTAGGTTAGCGTAATTTACAGGCTATTGGGTCAATCCAGATATTTACTTAGTGTAGGAATGGCAGTATTGGCTCAGCCTAGCCCGAAGTTAACCGGTATGGCCCAATCAAGCTGGCCCATGAGCCAGGTCACAGGTCAAAAAAATTGCCTTGTGAATGGACGGGTCGGGCCATGGCCTATGGACTATGGGCCAGTGGGCCATGGGTGGCCCACGACCCTTGAAGTGGATGGATGGGCCGAACTGTGGGGCGGTCAATCTGTGGATATGATACGATGTCGTTTTATTGTTATAAAACAACATCATATAAGGGCACTTGGTATGTTTAGCATAAAACGACGTCGGTTTGTCACTGGTAAAATTTAAAGTTAAAGAGAAAATGACGTCGTTTTCTCTTTAAAGTTAAAACCTCATAGTCCCAACCTCCCACAGTCTCCCAGACAGCAGCACACCAGACCGCCTCGCCTCCGCCTCCCACCCTTCGTCTCCGACTGTTCGTGTTCATCCCCTCCCTCGTCGTTTTCTCTTTGAAGATTAAAACCTCCCAGCTCCCAGCTCCCAGTCCCAGACGGCGCGAGACCACCTCCGTCTCCCACCCTTCGTCTTCGACTCTTCATCTCCAACTCTCAACCTCCGACCCTCAGCGTCTCCTTCCGCCTTCGACTCTCGTCGTCAGTCGTGGCTCTCGTCATCATCTCTCCATCCCACCCACTGACCCGCCACTCATCTCATCGTGAGTTGTGATCCAGACGCTGCCCGGATTTCGTCCCCCTTCGTGACCCAGTCGCCATCCTCTGTCGCAAGTGACGTCGCACTATCACCATTTCTTGTGTTTTTTAGTGAAGGTAGGTGTGTGATTATTGAATGAATTCGTGATTGTTGGTGCGGTGATTGTTTTGTCTGTGACCCAATCGTTGTAAATGAATTAGTGATTGTTGATTAAATGGATTGAGATTTGAGAATTGATTAAATGGAAATGGATTGAGAATTGGTGATTGTTGAATGTTGATTGAATGAATTGAGAATTGCTACTGATTGTTGTGGTAATTTTTAAGTGTTGAATGATGATCGAATGCTTCCCGTATGTCCATTGACAATCTCTTAGTAATCACAATGACAAACTCAAAGTTTTAAGAACATGTTTAATATTTTAGGGAACATATTTAAACTCAATTGGCTCTTAGGATAAATATTTTAGGGAACACCAAACATGTTTAAGGTTATCATCAAAGTTTGCGAGGAATCAGGGTTAGTTCTATAAATAAATCATTTGCAAAAGCCAGATGACTAATTTGTAGCTCCTTACACTTGTAATGAGAAGTTTTTTTTTTGGAAATAAGTGATTTATTTCCAAGGAAAAGAAAAAAATAAGGAAACTTATAATAACATGTTTCTAAACCCTCTTAATTGTAGGATCAATTTTGATCCTTTTATACCATTGCAATACGGAGGGGTTGTTTGGTACAGTACTGGTCATGTTACATCTCAACAGATAGGTAAACAAGATACCTCTAACAATTCTATTAAACGAGAGAGAACCAGAAGTGAATCGCATTAAGTTTCGTTCCCTCCTTATGTAGTAAAGCGTGATGCTTATAATGGCTTTTTTAGCTTGACTACGAACATCTCGCTTGAGTCTTCTAACTGCATATTCCTTTAGCGAGCTCCGGCTTGTTGGCATATCCCAGCTATTGAAAGTCAGTACATGTTTCCACACCTTTCCAGAGAACCTGCACTTAAAGAACAAGTGTTTGTGTGTTTCCATCTCACTATTACAGAAAATATATAGAGGGTTTTGAGGGAGTGACCACTTGAGAACATTGTCCATGGTGTTCAGCTTGCCCTGCCAGGCAAGCTAGGAACTTCCAAACACAAGTATCATTCAAGACATCAACACATAATAGGGCAAGATTCCGCAAGCTAAGGATCTTCTTGAAACACCAAGAATGATGATTCTTTAACTCAAAATCCCAGAGGGATATGCTCCTTTTTAAGTACCTTTCATAAATCCAAAAGACCCATAAAAGGTCCTTTTTTAAGGCAAGATCCCATAAATGTTGCATCATTAAAGACTTATTCAGAAGAGGTAGCTTTTTCAAACCCAGGCCACCAGAAGAGAGAGGTGAGCAAACCTGAGTCCAGTTAACCATTGCCTTTTTAGACAATTCAGCACCGCCTGACGAAAGAAATGATCGAGCAACATTTTCAATCATTTTAATGACTCTAGCCGGGAGGACAAAGATTTGGGACCAATAGAGCTCAATGCTGCGAACGATAGATTTTATTAGCTCAAGTCTACCTGCATAAGATAAAAAGCATGAACTCCAATGCAGTATACTAGCCATTATTCTTTCAGCCAATGGGGAGCAATCATCAAATGAGAGCCTCTTATCAGTAAGAGGCACGCCCAAGTATTTAAAAGGGAAAAACCCCTTCTCAACATTCAACAGCTCGCAGATCTCATTGCAAGTATTCGAATGTAAGATAGCAAAGAAAATGCAACTTTTTGAGAGATTAATCCTCATGCCTGAGGTGGAAGTGAACTCTTGCAGTTTGTTAAAAACAGTTTGAATGGAAATTGAATCTCCCTTACAGAAGAGTAGGAGGTCATCCGCAAATAAAACATGAGTAAGGTTCAACTTCTTACAATAAGGGTGAAAACCAAAGCCCCTAATATGCTTCAGATTGGCCATCAATTGAGGGAAATATTCCATAACAAGACAAAAGAGGTAGGGGGACAAGGGGTCTCCTTGTCGAATTCCCCTTTTGCCTTCAAAGTATCTGCACAGTTCTCCGTTAATCATCACAGAATAAGAAAGGGTGGTGACACACTGTACAATCCAGTTAATGAATTTCAAAGGAAGCCCCAGGCCTTTAAGAACTGGTTCCATAAATTGCCAATTTACCGAATCAAAGGCTTTCTGAATGTCTACTTTAATAGTGTATCTTAAGGATATTCCCCGTC
>JAOSBN010000178.1:43823089-43834487 GCA_027563595.1 Erythroxylum suave | reverse complement strand
ATAATGTATATATTATGTAAATATGAAAAATAAAATAAAAAGTTTAAAAAGTATAAATACATATATGCATAATATACATGTGTTGTAAATATGAAAAATAAAATAAAAAAGTTCATAATTTATTAATTTTAAAAAATACAATAATAATTTTTTAAAAAAATTAAAAATATATTAAAAGTTCGGGCCAACAACGGCCCGACGTGTAGTCCGTGACCCGGGCCAGCTAGGTGGGCTGGGCCACGAGCCTCTCCATGGGCCATTCACATGCGGGCCGACCGACGAGCTAGCTTTTTTGCAGCCCGCCCGACGTTATTTTTCGACAGGCCGGGTCAAACCATTATCGGCCCAGACCCAGCCCGGCCCTTTGATATTCATACCTTAGTATAAATCCAAACGATAGCAGCTACGACTTCCTTCGTTCTAAAAAAATACATAATAATTTTTATTCAAGAAATTAGTAATAATGTTGCAATCAATAATTATTTATGCAATAATACTTAAATTTTATTTACGCTATAATAATTAAAATTTATTTATGCTGCAAGAAAATATTGAGATAATATATTATTAAGTTTTAATATAATAAAATTATTTTTAATTATTTAACAATAAAAAATCTAACAATAGGAAATATTTAAAATGTAAATTCATATTTGGGCTTAGGTTTACTATCTCCTCACTCCAACGAAGGTGGAACTTATTATTAGGCTTCCAATCCAAGTCTGCCTAAGAATGTGGTCTTCGGCTTGGATGAAAGTGACGTATAGCGTGACAAAGGTCCAAAGCTGAAAACCAAATATGGGCTTCAAATGTTCATGCAGTGGCTTCAATTTTTTTGTGCCATTTTTTCTTGTAGCCGTGTGTTCTAATTAACATCTAACCATATAATAACTAAAAAGAGAGAAAATTTAAATGGATTAAATATTATAGGAATAGAGGGTACAGAAAAAATGACACAAAAGATTTGAAGGCATTGTATGTTTAAATCTTTTATACCGTCTTTTCTATGCTCACATTCTTCAATTAACATCTAATCATACAATAATTATAAAAGAGAAAATTTAAATAGATGAGATGTTATTGGAACTGAGGGTAAAGGAAAAAATGGCATAGACGCCAGTGTGACCTCAAATCTTTTGCACCATTTTTCCTATGTTCACATGTTCCGAGTAATATATAACTTTGCTGTTTCAAATTTTCTGTACCGTTTTTTTATACCCATATGTTTTAAGTAACATCTAACTATATAATAATTAAAAAAAGAATATTTTAATGAATAAGAAGTTACTGGAACAGAGGTACAGGAAAAGGTGGCAAGAAGAAGATTTGAAGCCCATACAGTGATTTAGTATATTGAGATTCCTCAATTTTCAAATTGGATAACTAATCCCTAGGCCATAGCTGACTCAATCCCTTGACTCTGTCTTCCATTGAAGCCCATAAAGTGATTTAGTATATTGAGATTCCACAATTTTCAAATTGGAAAACTAGTCCCTAGGCCCTAGCTGACTCAGATCCCTTGACTCTGCCTTCTATTGGTTGTTAGCCTCAACATTTTGACCATACCAAACACTGGCACACAGAAAAATAAACATTCTCTGGCTTGGAATTTTAACTTCTTCTGATTCTCTATTCATTGACTATTGACTTGTTTGAATTTGGTTTGGTTAGTATAATTCATTACATGCCTAATTGCACATGCGTTAGGTAATTTGGCCTAAAACCTACTCCTCTTGTTTGATCCGACCATGCACATGATGGTTTAAATCATTAGTTACTATTTTTTATGACGACGACCACAATAAGAATAATATTCAATAGAAATTTTGATGAGACATGAAATTTAAAGAAGGACAGTAGTACGCAGCTTTACTCTTAACTAATAAAGATGCTTTTGTTTATATACATATGAAGTAAATGTCTACAGTTACAGACTCTTACGAGTTAATACACCCTGCATGTCTTGTGAAATGAGCAGTAAATACTATGTAGGACTGGTCGATAGGAAATGAATGCCCCAAGCGACCCCCATAGCTAGATGCGCCAGCATATCAGCACTTTGATTGCTTTCTTTGAAGATGTGCTGTACCTATACTTCCTACTCACGTCCAAGAAGCTCCCTAAGGTTCCGGACCACCTGTGAACTAGTAAAAGACGTAATATTGGACGAAGATTTTTAATTTAGTAACTAATCTTTTAAAAATTTTAATCTAGTAACTAATGTTTTGAAAATTGTATAAAAGTTATTATTGTTGATGTAACGTGTCTACCAAATACATCGTGAATGTCTAGTTATTACTAAGGTAAAATTAATATTTTAACTTAATTTTTGACTCTTAAGTTAAAAAAAAAATATTATCTTTCAATTTAATTAGTTAGTCTCGTCAAGTCAACTAGGCTAACTTCCCGGAAGTAACTTGGTATGGCTCGCCATTCTAATCCATAACAACTAACCAAATACGTTCTAAGGAGCCTAAAACTTGAATGAAGCTTGGAATATAGATTGAACATTTGACTTATGAATGTTTTGGCCACCCACTCCTTTGTGTAGGCCTTAAAGTGATAACCTCCATTCCTTTATACCCTTTTTTCTTCACCAATAGTTTACCAACTCTGCTTTGCCACGTGTACAAATACCATTCTCCAACAACAATTTGGTAAGCCCCACCATTGTTTTCTTCTCCTTTTGGACCATGCCTAAACAATATTACTAAATAATTACAGGTTGGTCAATGGAACATTGATTCAAATTTGACACCAATCAAATTTTATCTCCATTGTTAAAATTAAGTTACTATAAATGAACATTTAATATTATAATGATGTAGAAAAGAGCATTTATGGTAAGCAGAAAGGAAATAATCAAAGAGTATTACAAATATGACGTCGTAAAACTAAAAATGACATCATGAAGGTGCGTATCTACTTGTAAAAGAAAGGTTCCACATAAAATCAAAAGATTAGGCGGTCCCGCACACCAACACCCTGTCAAGTTCTCACCAACCACAGACCGGTTAGCAGCCGGTTCAGTCACCAACTTTCCCGGTTCGACCGGATTTCCTTGTCCAATATATATCTCCTCTCGTCTTCCTCAAATTCAGGCTTTCGGTCATCTACAAACCAAAGACACCAAAGCCGAAGTAGATTCTAGACACTAGAGGAAAAGAATCACTGCAATGGCTAACAACGGTGAAGAACAGAAAAATCAGGTTAGCAGGCACCAAGAGGTTGGCCACAAGAGTCTGTTACAAAGCGATGCTCTTTACCAGGTAATGGAAACAAGAAAGAAGGAAATGATCAGATGGTCATAACTTTTTGTTTCTTTTCTTCACTGATATTAACCTTTTCTTTCTTGGATTTGGTCTTTGTAGTATATTCTTGAGACAAGTGTTTATCCAAGAGAGCCTGAAACGATGAAGGAGTTAAGAGAGTTGACTGCCAAGCATCCTTGGTATGTCTCAGATTCTCAATTAATTGTTAAGTTTCTGTTATTTATCATTTTTGTCTGGTAGTGATGTTTATGAAAATGTTATTCGATGATTTGACATGGAATGATGAAACAGGAACATCATGACTACATCAGCTGATGAAGGGCAATTCTTGAACATGCTTTTGAAGCTTATTAATGCCAAGAACACCATGGAGATTGGGGTCTACACTGGATATTCTCTTCTTGCCACGGCCCTTGCACTTCCTGAAGATGGAAAGGTAACGACTCACATAAACCAAATATATCATGGATTCTATGATCTGAAGGAGACAGGATCAAAATGTGTTATTTGTGATTGTTGCATGCAGATCTTGGCCATGGACATTAACAGAGAGAACTATGAATTGGGTCTGCCTGTCATCCAAAACGCTGGCGTTGCCCACAAGATTGATTTCAGAGAAGGCCCTGCTTTACCAGTTCTTGATCAAATGATTGAAGATGTAAGAACTTGTTGCTGAAAAATCAAGCGTTAAAGCATTGAGTTTTGTCTCTTTAGAGACCAGATAGAACCTTGAGAAACTTAAAACAAATTTCCACTAACAAATGACAATAGACCCTGATGTTGATTTGTTATTGTCTGTGGTGAACCTCAGGGCAACTACAATGGGAGTTTTGACTTCATCTTTGTGGACGCTGATAAGGATAACTATCTGAACTATCACAAGAGGCTGATTGAGCTGGTGAAGGTTGGCGGACTGATTGGGTACGACAACACCCTATGGAATGGATCTGTCGTCGCACCACCTGATGCACCTCTTAGGAAATACGTGAGGTACTACAGGGACTTCGTTTTGGAGCTCAACAAGGCACTCGCAGCTGACCCCAGGATCGAGATTTGCATGCTCCCTGTCGGTGATGGGATCACTCTCTGCCGTCGTATCAGCTAAACTGAGGACATGACACCCTTGATCCCCTAGCACATGAAGATACATGGAGCATTTAATTTTATTTTTCTTTCCACACCATAAGGTCCATAACCGGAATTTGTATTGTACTTTCATGTTTCTTGAAACCTTAAGGCTGAACAATATCAATAATGTTTGATATAAAAACGCTGTTTCTCAAGATAACGTAAAAGTGACACAAATCTCTTATTAGGACAAGGGAATGTTATCTTAAAGTTAGTTAGAAATCAATTGTTTAGATAAATAAGTAAACCTAAATGTCTTCGTCAGTTACCAACCGGAGAAAAGACATTGTATTCCAGAGCAAGTGACCGAGTTGTTGATGATGATGGATCTACCAACTAACCCGCTACGGCCAAGATGAAACGTGCAGTGTGGGGGGATTATTCTAAAAAAGAAATAAAAAGGGGAGATAAGATGAGAGCGTCCAACTTTGCTTCTAAAAGGGCTCATGATTGCGAGGCTGATACGGCACAATTGTAAAGGCCGACGACTGTCATAAGTTTGGCAAACTGAATACGAAAGGAGAAGCAAATTTAATGTCACTTAAACTTGAAAGGAGAATATCTAATATGTTAATTGTTTGCATAAGAAATCTAAATTATTTTATTTATGTTATATACTTATTTTTGTTAACCAACTTTGATTACATTAATATAATTTTTTAATTCTTCATTTTTATCCTAACAATTTGTAAAAAGACAAGTTATATTAAAAATAGCAAAATGATTCATTGTAATCAATACCTTATCGTTGATCATTTCCAATATGAAAAACACGTGCCTATGAACAATACGCTTGACAATTTTGTATGCCTCCAGCCTCCTTACTTGTAACGCATTATTGCATTGAAAATGAATGCAACACAATGATGCAGAGACGTTGTTGCCCTTAGTCAACACCATCCACTTATAACATGATTTAACTATTAATAAAATTAATCTAATTTAGTAAATAATGCATATTGTAAATATTCTTTTAAAAGTATCTCAAAGGAAAAGTTCAAAATAAGAATGAAGAGCTCTAACAGTTGATTTATAGAAAATTTTCAAAATTAATATTTTAATCAAACATTTATTTTGAGGCCCTATCAAAGCAGCCAAATCCAAACTGATTTTTTAATTTTTAAATTAAAAAATGAAAACTTATACATCAAACTTCGGACCGGGCCAGACCTAAGAAACCTGAGTCCGAGCCCACACTCATCCAAAGACCAAATATCATCCCCATTCGTGGCAACACTCGTAGAAAGAAAACCAAAAGATGCTCCAATTGTTTAACAAAAACCCAAAATTGTTCCATTTGTTCGAAGAAAATCCAAGGAACTAAACCTCAATGGGTTACCTATCATTTACAATTTATTCATCCTCAAGTGAATATCTCGTAGAAATATATGTAAGACAGATGCTGAAGTTTCAGGCAATGTCGCTTGTCTGGTAGAAGCTCAGTTTATACATCCAAGAGCAAGCATTTCGACAAAAGAATAGTGTCTCCAAATCTTGTATACCGTTTAGCTCCCTATTTACGTTTTCAGCAAATACTGAGAGGTAGAGAACATAAGTTGGAACCCCAATGCTATGCAACTTGAATTCAAGATGGAAGCAATTGAATTTCAATGGACTGCAAATCAAAAGCTAGTAACAAAAGAAGAACCCTAAAGTCATTACCATTGGGATGGATAATGATCAAAATTGAACCGAATACTAACAAAGCAAGAATAGCTTGGAAACCTTTCAAAAAATATAAAAAGGGCAAACATAAACTTAACTCCATGCAAATCTGAAAAGGGTTATTCATAAAATAGACACTTCAATCTCAAATCCCTTCTCTTCAAAACAAAACATTGCAACAAATGATTATTAAGTATAGAACCTTATAGTCATATTAGACAATATTCGTATAGTGTTGTGCTTTCACTAAAAATTGACCTTTAAGAACAATTAACATGATGAAAAACATGTCAAATTCAACTCAGACAAGAAAAAGCATAAGTCAGCAAGTCATGCAAAACTCAACAAAACATCACTAGGAAATTCAAGTAATTACAGATATATGATAGAAACCCATTTAAATTCACGAACCCAATAATCACAATCCATAATGACCTCAACTAAAGTCAAATAAAATATCAAAACAGAGTTAAAACCAAACCAGTATAACAAGCATTTCAAAGGAATTCGACATTCAAACTAATTGCATCATTATAGAGCACAAAATTGAC
The DNA here is from genome assembly GCA_027563595.1 of Erythroxylum suave. Taxonomy (NCBI): domain Eukaryota; kingdom Viridiplantae; phylum Streptophyta; class Magnoliopsida; order Malpighiales; family Erythroxylaceae; genus Erythroxylum; species Erythroxylum suave. The sequence goes on along the minus strand of JAOSBN010000178.1, from coordinate 43,827,871 downwards.
CACTTTAACAACCACACGGTCTACAAATAGAAGTATTCTTCATAATAATCATAATAGTTATAACAAGAAAAAGCACTGATAACCTTTCAGTTGCTAAACAGTCAAAACCACAATACGATGTGACCGCGAAGACCTGCAAATCAACGGTAACTCTTCTGGAACCTAGCGCGTGCACCACGACCACCGAACTTCTTGGGCTCGCAGCGCCTGGGATCCGCCACCAGCAGAGTCCTGTCGTACCTAACCAAAATGTCCTTAATCTCCTTTTTGCTCTGCTCATCAACGTACTTCTGATAGAAAGCGACGAGAGCTTTAGCAATACTCTGACGAATGGCGTAGATCTGAGAGGTATGACCGCCGCCCTTGACGCGGATCCTCATGTCTACGCCAGCGAAGCGGTGGCGTCCGAGGAGGAGAATCGGCTCGTAGGCCTTGAATCGGAGGATTTCTGGCTCGACGAGCTCGATTGGGCAGCCGTTGATCTTGATCAGACCACGGCCGCGCTTGCAGTATGTGACCGCAACCGCAGTCTTCTTGCGACCAAAGCATTGGACCGACTCGATCGGTGAAGCCGCCGCCATTGTTAAGGGTTTCAGGTAAAAAGGAGAGAGTGAGATTAAACCCTAGAGATAGAAAGAGAAACGAGGAAGAGCTTAGGGTTACAATATATAGCAGGGTGTTAAGGTTTACAGTGGGTCACAAATATCCTTTGAGATTCATTAATTTACAAATTTGCCACTGCGTCAAACTACCGTCTGCTAGACGGACTCCGGTTGATTTATGTAAGGAATTAAATAGTGACTCTTTAAGAACTAATAGAAAAAGAATATATAGGATATGAATTATTTAGTTTAATTTATTTATAAGAACTAGTTCTGAACCGTGTGCTTTGCACGGGTTGTTACAAAGTAAATAATGAATTTTAACTACAGAATTGAAAGGCAAACACAAGTACAAAATTTACATATTGCATGTCATAAAATAAGATTATGATAAAATAGGAATTTTACAAACAAAATGAGTCCCAAAACATGAGTCATACTTATACAAGTACAAAAGATAGATAGTTTACTATTCAAGTACAAAATACTTGCAGGCTCCAAAATAGATAAATAGTTTACTAAACAAAAAATAGCTGACAAAAAATTGGTCATTCTTGAACATTTCATAGTTAAGTTAACTTTTCTCTTTTGATTTTGGTGGTCAACTTAGTTGAAGACATTTGTGGCGATATTAAATCACATAAAGGCATATCATTCTCAGAAGTTTCTGATATTGGTCTCTTCATTTTGAAAATTTGGGGTGTCATTTGAGCTGAGAAAATAATGTCTATTTCAGTGTGACAAATTGTAGCTCTATCATCCTGTAATTAATTAAACTCAATAAGTGGAATATACAATACACGAATATATTGAAAAAAATAGATGTACATACTTTGTTATCAATTGCAGATAGAGAAATACACCCATCAAGAATGTTTTCTGAAAAGTAGCTGAGTGATTCAATTTGATTTGAATCCTGCAGAATGAAAAATATCTTATAAGAGAAGCAGATATGTTGGCACTTTCTGTAGGTTGCTATGTTATTGTTTTTTCAACAAACAAGAAAATTCAACTTTATAAAGCAAGAGATTGTCTTACAATTTCAGATGCAGAAACTGATTATGGTGCATTTGATTGAATAGAATCCTAGCATAAATTTAAATGAATAAGAATAATCATTCATGTGTGATCCACATTATACATAATATTAATGGTATGTACATACTTGTTTGTTCACAGTAGGTAATGATGAAAGAGGTGCAAAATCAATAGGAATGTTACTTAGTGATTCATCCAGAATTGAATCCTGTAAAGCAAAACTCAATAATTGATTACTGAATGCCTATGTACATCTAATTAATTTAACAATGAATGGTTTTATAATGAGACTATATATATATATCTCTGTGTGTGTGTGTGTGTGTGTGTTGTGTGTGTGAATTTTTTAATATAGTGTCAATGAAAAGAAGAAAAATAATTGAACTTGGTAGGAAATCAATCATGTAGTTTGCTAAGTACTAATTGTAGCCAAGGCACCAACATAAGTAATTTGCTACAATAATACGATTATAAAAATAAAGAATACCGAAATTTTCTTGGTAGAATAGAAAAAAAATTGGAATGTGTAAAAGTGATATTAATACTCACAGCTTCGGTAGGATTTATCAAGACCAGGGGTCCTACTAAAAGATCAGTAGCAGTAGCAGAATCACTCAGATAACATTCCTGGAAAAATATTGTATTTCATGAGATCAATATTGCTACAATATGTACATATCTGTGTATATTAATGAAGTTTCATGTAATGATGAATAGTTGCTATTCTTCTTTGTAGTGGGAAGTAGAGTAATACCTAAGATTGGGGCGGAGAATCCATGTATTTATTGATTAGTTCCCCATTACAACTTACTTTCTTGACAGTGAAACTTGAAGATTTATTGATTTTATTAAATTCAGTGACTTGTACCTTGAAAAGATAAGTTTTCTTAACTAAGCATTTTAACTCATTAGGAAGCCCATCTTCATCTCCTTCCTAATTAACAAATTAATTCTAAGTAAACACATGAAAGAGTAGACAATTTATTATCAAAAATAAAAAATAAAGATTATAATCTTTTACAAACCTTAAGTAGATGGTTTCTGAGATCATTTGCACTAACTTGAATTAATGGGAAGGTTTGATCACCAAATAACACAAATGACTCCAGATCATCATAAGCATCTTTTACTTGAACATGTACTTTAAATCTAGAATACATAAATATATCAAGGATTAGTGTTTATCGTTATAGAACAATAAATTTAAATAAAATTTAAAATGATGGTATACCTCATTGCAATTCTATTTGGAGTGTTTCGACATTTAGAGCACATGAGTAGCTCATTCTCAATTTTGACTTTACATCTATGAATGGAGCAGGCATCAATGTACTAACTCTGCTCAGTTTGGATCTTTCTAATGGTTGCGAGAATAGTATAAATACCATTTTGTTGTAATGTTATGAAAATATAGGTCAGCTTGTAAGATATAGGTGCATACATTCAAAATGAAGAAAAGAATTATGCATTTTCAATTTACCTCACACCGTCTTAGTTTAGTAACCTTCTTTCTTGTATCAAAAGATAAGAAATCATTCAAAGGGGATTGACTTAAGAAAGGACGATCAAGCTGAGAGTATCTTTGGGAAGATGTTTCCCAAACTATTTTCAAACTGAGGCTAAAGTAAAAAAGAATTAAATAAATAGGTAGTGCATATATATGCAATGATACAAATTTAGAATAAGATGATAATAAGCCATCATAAAAATATAATTACCTCAATTTACAATCTTGAACGGTAGGGATGTTGAGATTAATCAGTAGTTTTGAAGAATTCCAAGCATTAGAAATCTTGATTTCTCCTGCACGAAAAAGGGTAATATGTTCTTTTTTTTTTCACAAAAATGAACAATGTAAACTGCATAAAATGCTTTGAAAATAATAATGTACCAGTAGAGTTTGATATCATAGCAAGCTAAAAAATAATAATGATTGAAATTTCTTGTGTATCCCTCATTGTATTCAGCAAAAAGTCAGCATATTCACTAAACAATGTGCACTTGATCTTGTTGTTACTAAAAAATAATATTAACGCATAAATATTATTTTGTATACAAAGAGTATAATACAATAGTTGTTGAAAGTAAAGATAACCTCTTATCTGTCTGATATAGATTCATAAATTTTGATTTGAGATTATTCCTTTGGAATTCTTTACAAGTTTCATATGCAGTCATCTCTCCAAAGACATCTATTTGACAGGACAAACAATTTGTCAATAAAGGCTAAATAAAGAAATCATATCATAAATGACTTATTATGTTAAAATAGAAATGGAAACTACTGAAGAAATATATATATATATATATATATATATATATATATACCAATCAAATAACCCTTAGGAATCTTATCTTCCAGAATATCTGTAAATGGCACGAAATTGAAAGAGTATAAAGGAATATCTAAGTCAACAGCGTTGACTGTAGTGCCAAAGTGGAAATTAATCTTATATTTGTATTGACTTACTCTATAATCTCCAGAATTATCAACCACAACAAATTTATGTATGATGACACATTTGCCTTCCCTAACTGAATCACGATACTTGGTCACTAATTTCTTTGTTCCAATTGAATCCTGGATTTTATCTCCCTGTGAAAAATTAACATATTTGTTTATAAACTATAATCATTTTAACATAGTTAACTATCAGTATCATTAATAGGAAATAAAAAATGAATATACCTTCTGATCAAGCAACAACATTTACAGATTAGAGACAACATTAGGAGAATTTCAATAAGAAACATTCCACAGCCTAATAATTCTTACAGCTATTTTCCAAGACTCCTTCTCAGTATGCAACTGACCAATGTAGTTGACTTTCATGGAAGACATTTTCACATTACCTAAAAAGCTTTTTAATTCAAGGAACATATGTTAGGAAAGAAAATCTTAATGATAGAAAACTGAAAAGATAAATTAGTGAAGCATTCCAAATGAGATTTATTTATATAAGGCAAATAAGTCAACATAGGAAATATGAATGAAAGAAAATATGGAAACAGAAATCACTCAAATCATTCAAAACTAAAGCTTCAGTCTATAAAATGTAAATATAAAAAATAAGCAAAGAAACTACAACATAAATGAATCAAATCAAAGATTTAATATAAAAATAACTAATTATATTAGCAT
>JAOSBN010000178.1:43812385-43822989 GCA_027563595.1 Erythroxylum suave | reverse complement strand
TAGTTCTATTATTTTCCAGTACCAGTATGCATGAACAATCCTATTTAAACCCAATCACTCTCATCCTAAGTCAAATTTCCATTCTACCCTTCCTGTAAGGGGTGAGATGTTACAATATTGGTCGGGGCCCACCCCTGGAGGCCGAACTCTGGGGGGTTCATGCTGGGCTCCAGTTGGCGTGGGATAGCGGTTATCGTCAAGTCGTGGTTGAAGTGGACTCGCTGGAGATAATCAACATCCTCTCCCCTTCCCCTCCAGACCGAATTGACAGTTCTTTTTTGTTGATAGGAATTCGTGGCTTGCTCTTCCGGCCATGGGTGGTCCAATTCCAGTATATCCCCCGCAAGGGCAACAGGTATGCTGATCTCCTAGCCACTCTAGCAGCTGCTTCCAGCCCAGGACTTCAATACCTCCGTGAGCCGCCGACGCTAATCTTTGAAGCTTTACTCCAGGACTTGACTGGGACACGCCAGCCGCGTGGTCTCCATTTAAGTTTCCAAGGCTAAGACCCGACTTAGTTTTTTCTTGATTTAACTCCTTTGTAAAAAAAAAGAAAAGAAACGGTCGAACATAAAAGCGCAAAGGATATTTTTAGTAATTCCTAACCTGAATGAAATAAAGAGAGATACGAGGCTGATGAGGTTTTTTTTTCAAAGTTAAGGAATACTAATGGAGTTTTAATTATATATTATATATGTTTTTTTCACCTAAAGAAGTGAATAACTTATTATTAAAAATATATAAATAATAGAATAATCATCCCATTCAACTAAACAACCTGTAAGCGCTTTGTTAATTTTTAAATTTCATAAATTTCACCCAAGAAAAATTATTATTAGATGTCTTTAATGTTTAATAATTTGGCCACAAATTAAATATGCAAGAGTTTTAAAATTTAAAAGATTAAATTTTTAAGGTTTATTGATTATCGGAAATTAAATATTGAAAAAAAGTAAAAAAGATTGGCATATTTTTTAAGTTAAAATGTTAAAATATGTGAAGTGTTTAAGCAACTAACCGAATCTTATATTTTTTAAAAAATAAAATGACATTTTTTTCCTACAAAACGGTATTGTTTTATGTTCGCCCAAGCTTGAGCCAGAAAAATCAAACTTAGCTATTGACTTTGGGCTGTGCCGGTCAAGTCCCCGCCCTTTCACCATCTCTACCCAAAAGAGATCATATTGATTGTTGATGCAATTTCTTGTTTCTGTCTGTCCTTTAGCGTAACAAAATCAAACTTAGCTATTGACTTTGGGCTGTACCGGTCAAGTCCCCGCCCTTTCACCATCTCTACCCAAAAGAGATCATATTGATTGTTGATGCAATTTCTTGTTTCTGTCTGTCCTTTAGCGTAACTTGACGTAAATTGATAAAAACCAATCTTATTTCATCCACGTATTTGTGTGGATAGAACTGAGTTTGAATTGGTTTACGGAACCGTATTGGAGTGATCTAGTGATACTGATGGAGGAGATAAGAAACCGTGCGGAACATGGAACTGTGGAACTCGACAGCTTCAGTTATTATCGGTGAAAAATAAGGACAAAAACATGACAGGCCTTTGCTCCTGTTTTTTTTTTTGTAATTTTTTTTTGTTTTCTATTTTTTATACTTGTAACAAAAATAAAATTTGTCGATTAATTATTAATATTACTGTACTCACACTTTGCCGTATATAGTTATTAAATATTGAATATTTTAGAGATAAATTAAGTTAGTAAATTGATTATGCAAATATTTTATTTCAATAAATTACGTAATGTTATTAATAAGTATTAATTGTATTTTACTAAAACAAATAATAAAAATAAGTAAAATTTTATTATTGATTTATTTGTTAATATATTTGTAATCATTTAAACCAATTTTATTATTTAAAATTAAAATTTTGATTTCAAAATGTTTTATAAACAATTGTTTTGAATTTATGTGTTACAAAGATATTTTAAATATATTAGGTAATTATAAATTTGTTTTTATTTTTAGATTTCGTAAAATTTTAAGTCTTTCTATTAATTAGAATAAGGTTATATACTATTTCACCTTCCGGTTTTAGCGAGATTTTTATTAGATAGTGTCGTTGTTGTTGTTTTTGTAGATTTCATTAAATTTTTAGCTAATTATAAAAATTTTTATATTAGTAATAATTCTCATTAAAAATTAATATTAGATAATTAAATGGTAAGTATTTAATTAGTAATAAATAAAATTAAAAATTGATTTTTATAAAACTTATGGAAATCTAGAAAATATAATTAAAATTTTAGCTAAATATACTTATGCTAAAAATAAAAAAACAGATCTTTAAATTTCAACAAACGTATGCCATGGGAACTGGCCCATGTGGGAAGCTTCGGTATCTTCAAAGTTCTCTTGTCTCTAGTTTAGTCTTACTCCCCGCTTCTTTGGACCGCAGACTTCCACAACGCCTTTCGTGCACTCCATAAATAAACTCCATACATGGAACCATAACTGACTATAATACAAACATTTTTTTTGGTACAGTTAACTTATACGACCAAGCCAGTCTTTATTCTTTCAATGGGTTCATCGGAGATTACCTCCGACGAGCCTGTGACACCGGCCGGTCGGCTATTCCTCCGTCCGGAGATGGATACAATAATCCACTGTGCAATCGGGGTCAAAAACCACATAGACGTGGACTTAATAAAGTCCATAGTTAGAAACTCTCTCATGGTGAAGCACCCTAGATTCTGCAGCCTACTGGTTCGTGGCAAAGATGGAGTTGAGTACTGGAGAAGAACCGAGATTGACATCGACAAACACGTGATTATTGTAGACCCCATCTCCAAAGAAGATGCCGCCGACGATGGTGATCAACACCTTGGTTCTTTAGACAACAACGATGATGCAGAGAGAATAGTAAATGAATATTTAGCAGATTTGTCGGTAAGTAGTCCGTTAAGTGCAGACAAGCCTTTGTGGGAAGTCCATCTGTTATTGGAACAAAATTGCATAGTTCTTAGGATTCATCACGCTCTCGGGGATGGTATTTCGCTGATGTCGTTGTTTTTGGCCGACTGTCGGAAAGCGGAGGATCCCACGGCGGTGCCTACGGTGACTACTGTTGGACGGAGGGATTCGAGGGTAAGAGGCAGCGACAACGGTTGTCTAGCTGGTTTACTGGGTTTTCTGAAGATGGTTTTGTTCAGTATTGTATTCTGTCTTGAGTTTGCTTTAAGGGGTTGGTGGCTTAGTGATCGGAAAACGTTGATAAGCGGCGGTTCTGGGTTGGAGCTGTGGCCGAGAAAAATGGCGACGGCTAAGTTTTGGATTGAAGACATGAAAGTGGTGAAAGAGGCGGTTGGTAACGCGGTAAGTACATCAAGTCGTTGAAAATAGGTTCTCAACGTGAAATTGGAATAGATTAATCAGTTGTTTTTGTTACTAAAATAATAATAGTATTTTTGCGGCAAAAGCTTAATGTCTAAATTTGATTAGTATTATTATATATCAATTTAAAAATATATTACATAATCCTCAAAAGATAACACGAGAAAGCAGGCAAAAAAGAAAGTGATATGCTTTAACTTGGTCAAATGAAGGTTTGTTTGACACTAACTGTTGTTTAACGAGAAGGAGACTGATCTGTCTTTTTTTAATGATCTAGTTTTACTTTGACATGATCATGTGGAAAAATCAAACTGAATTTGCCTGTCAGACTCTAACGTCGGCTGTTTCCTAACGTGGCAGACCATCAATGACGTTCTTTTTGGAGTGATATCCTCGGGGTTGTCAAGATACTTGGATCACCGATCTCCCAATGGTAGTACTTATTGAACACCATTACATGGTACTTTTATAGTATTATAATCCTGGAATCTGAATCTTCATTCTCTGATTGTCAGGTCTTTCAGAAGGACTTCGATTAACAGGAGTGGCCATGGTCAATTTAAGAGAACAACCAGGTTTGCAGGTTTGTACTGAACTAATCTTTCTTTTGTTCTTCTCTACACTTGAAACTCAAAACTTTTGTTTGGACTGAACTGAGTACTTGTGTTTTGAACAGGATATGTCTGAATTGATGAAAAACACTTCAGGATCCCGGTGGGGGAACAGGTTTGGATTGCTTCTCCTTCCCGTTTATTACCAGAAACCGGGTGTTGACCCTCTTGAGTACGTGAGGAGAGCAAAGAAAATGATAGGCAGGAAGAAAATAACTTTAGAGGCTCACTTCTCATACTTTATTGGGCACCTGATCATGTCTTGGCTAGGATCAAAGGTGGGACCTTTTTTTTTTAACAGAAAACAGAAATTTTGGCATCATTTGTGCAGAAACTAATGTGTTCTTGCTTCTTGCAGGCGGCTTATATTCTTAATTACCGTGTAATTTGTAATACCTCGTTTACAGTCTCCAACGTGTTTGGACCAAAAGAGGAGATTACTCTAGGAAACAACCCGATTACATTCTTGAGAGTCAATACATCTACCATACCCCATGTAAATGCTCTGAATTTCAGCTTTTGTTTTAACAAAAAGATGATGTTGGGTCAACATGAACTTGAAAGCAACCCTTAGAACCATTCCATAGTATTTATTCTGCTGATGCTTTATATTGACCTAGGACTTTTTTTTTGTTGGTTTTTGGAATAGGCACTCACAATGCACATGGTGAGCTACGCAGGAAGAGCTGATATGCAGATTCTGGTGGCTAAAGACATTATACCTGATCCTGAATTTCTTGCCAAATGCTTTGAAGGCGCCTTGCTTGAGATGAAGAAAGCAGTTACTCCCTCTAGATAAAACACCTGATGATTAAACTAATTGTAAAATCAAATATTTCAACAAGTTAATTCAACAATGTAATGTATATCAGAAAGGATGAAGAATTACACATATAGAAAAGAAAAATTGTTTTCTTTTTATACCCTTTTGTCTTAAAGCGTATCCATAAGGATCCAAAGATGACAACTAGGCAAGCCTCCTTACAAGACTTTGAACGTCTCCCATGTTTGTTTGGTCATTTCCATATTTGCAGTAGGTGGGAAACTGTTTTGTTTTATCCGGTTCATCGGTAGACAATTTTTTTAATCTTATTGTAGATGCCGCCATGTATGTAAATATGTCCTGTCCAAATCTTTAACCCTTTTTCGGGCATCTTGGGCATAGAAGCAGCCATGTCTACACATAATTTAGGGAATTAGATTTTTTTAAAAGAAATAAAGGAGAAAATTCATTAATAAAGAATTAAAATACAGAAAAGAGAACATAGGCGGCTACCCTTCTACACGTATAAGCTTAGATGTGTTTCTCTACTCAGAATATAAATTTAAAGAACATGGTAAGCTAAGTACATAAGTTGGATCTTCAAGTTACACCTTTCAACATGACAAGTTCACGGATGTTTGTCATAGTGCCCGTGATGTGGGTTGTGATAGATTTTTGCTTAGAGTTGAAACATCTAACATTCCGCTCTTTCCATATGGTTTGTACAGTCATGCAAATAGCTACTATATGGATGAGCTTGGGAGTATATCTTTGAGAGGAGGGCCAATGAATAGCATTAGAGAGCGTATGATCTTGAGATGGCCATATGCAGTGAACTATGATAGCTTAGGATATTCGATCGGTCACTCACACTTGAAAAATAAGTGATCTTTGGTTTTGTCTACTATTGAGCAAAAAGGACAAGATGTGTTAATTCTTAAAAATTTGAGTCGATCTGTAGTGTTGAGTCAATTCTGTATGGCAAGCTATAGGAGAAAGGAGGCTTTAGAAGGGATTCTCTTGTGCCAAATGATGCGATGCCACTCCACTTTTGATTGTGAAGGCATTAGGGTAGCAAGTGGCTAAGAGTGGCAGGGAAGTGCCAGCTGCTTCCAATGATGAATGTGTCAAGTTTAGTGTGGAGTGGGAAGTTGGTAAGAGTTTCTTAGTAAGCTTGAAGAATTGATGAGAGCACTATGACCCAACTTATTATCATACCACGCCAATAGAACAAGAAATATCCTCTTTAACCAAATTTGACATATGCAATAGTTGGTTAAGAAGAAAGAGTTCGAAGGATTCATTCTTACTTCCTATATACAACGACCCTTGAGGAAGTAGGAGTGGATCCATCTGATCCACATCGAATTTCTGCCTTCAAGAATCCACCAAAGCCTTTTCATAATGATTGTTTGATTTTTGAGTTTAACAGAATAAATACTCAAGCCCCCTTTTTCTTTAGAACAACAAATATCTGGCCATTTAATATTTGCACATCCCTTTGCACAATCTGAAGAGTTCTATAAGAAATCTTTGAAGATTCTCTCTATGGATTTGATGACACCTTTTGATAGAAATATATGAGATCTCCAATAAATATGTAGGGACTTAAGCACCGATTTAATGAGATGAAGTTTCCTTGCAAAAGATAGAAATCAGTTTGCCCAGATATAGATTATGCGTTGAGTTTTCTTTATAAGAGGTATGCATTCGAGGAATGTGAGCCTTTTTGTGGAGATAGGCAGACCCAGGTAGAAGAGAGGTGTTGAATTCTCCTTCATTCCAGTTATAAAAGCAACGCATGAGGCCATATTTGAGAGAACAAAAAGGCTTTTTCCGAGGTTGATTTGCAATCATGAAACAATTTTAAACTTTTGCAGGCCCTTCAAATAGTTGTTGATCGACTCCAGACTTGCTCTGTAGAAAAGAAGTAGGTCATTGGCAAAAGATAGGTTAGTGAGTGTCATTTTCTTACGCTTCATGTGATACTTGAATCTGGTATTGGACTCCATATCCATCTTGATTACGGAGTCAAGTATTTCCATGCAAAAGATGAAAAGATATGGAAAGAGGGGGTCTCCTTGCCTAGGCCCTTTCTCAGCTTTAAAGTAAGTTGAGGGGCTACCATTTATCAAGATTGAGTAGCTAGCAATTGTAAGTTATAACACATTCTTTGATCCAGTTGATGTAAATTGGTGGAAACCTGTAAGTCTCCAACATCTTCCAAATAAAATTCTAGCTAATACTATCAAAGGCCTTTCATAAATCAAATTTGATAGTACAATTAGGATTTGAATTTGCTCTTGAATAATCTTTGAGAATTTCTTGCACCATTAAGATATTGTCACCAATTTATCAATTGTTAATGAAGGCTCCTTGATTGTCACTTATAAGTGGAGCAATAGCTATTTGCATTCTTGTTGTAAGGATCTTTGAGATGACTTTGTAAAGAAAGTTTGTATAGGCTATGGGTTTGAAATCACTGAAGTAGTTGGAAGTGGAATTTTTTGGTATTAAACATAAGAATGTCTTGTTAATCTCCTTAAGAAGCACAACTTTGGAAAAGAACTCTTTCATTGCATTTTTAACAAACACACCTATGATGTCCCATGTTTTTTTGGTAGAAAAGACCATTCATTCGATTAAGGCCAGGGGCTTTTGTGCCCTCCATTTTGAAAACAACATCCTTAATTTCCTTGTCATGCACATATTTGGTGAGCATGCTAGTCCATCTAGTTGATTTTTTTTCTTCAGATTGAGAGCATTAAGATCTGCAGCTGAAACCGATGGAATATTGTGGGTTCTAAGTAAGTTGCTGAAATAAGTAACAGTCAGCATCCATAATGGCTTCGTTTGGATAACGACTGTTACAACCATTTTTTTGGCTGATTGATTAAATTTAGCTATTTACAAGTCAAAACGTTATTGAAATTGTTTGGTAATTGGCTAATCAACTGAAAATGAAAAAGCTACCATCCACCAACATTTTGTTCTATCAGCTAAAATTTAATATTTGAAAATGCAATTGATTTGAGCCCCTTTTGCTGATATTTTGTTAACGGATAATAGGTGCTGCCTCCTGCCTTTCCCTTCTCCATGCTTATGCTTTATTCATACCAACAGTAGTACACAACCAAAGTTGAGCCTACCTACGGTTTATGGAGCCCCCTATCTTTTCTGTTTCTTTTTGAAACATTTGCAATCTTTTCCCAACTTTAAGAAGCTAATTTTGCCCCGTTAAATTTGCTTTTTCACTATGAGAAGTCCTAAAATACCATTTCAATTCTTTCTAACTTCAACTTTCAAAGAATATATTTCTCTCTAATTTAAGTTCTTTGCAAAGTTATTTTGAAAAGTAATTTGAAGATTAAATGATTTTATTCCTCTTCACAAGCTTTTTTTAGTTAAAGAAAGTAAGACAATAATAGAGTTTATTTTTCAAACAGAAAAATTATTAGTATAAAAATAAAACTCATTTATTTAAAATAACACAATATTTATTTATTTACATAAGAATAAGCAGATAATAATATGAAAATAAAGATAAGATATCCACAAGTCACTGAATTTGGACACTAACATTAAAAAGATAAACTATAAATTCGTAACGAATTTGAATAAACTTTAAATGTATGTTTTTTTGAATAAATCTAAACTAAATTTAGAATAAGTTAAACGTAAGTTTTTTTAAACTAGATTGATTTTTAAATAACAAACTAATTTTACCACAATTATAACATATATTAACAGGTAAGAATAATATTTTCCTCATTATAATATTTTGTACATGTACATTTTAAATAATAGTATATTAAAAATCAAATATATCTTGATATTTTCACTTCTTAAACATATATATATGCATATATATTAACTTACTTTATATCCCTTTTCCCTACCAGTCATAATGAAATAACATATTTTTTTAATTCATGTCCTTATAAGTCATTTTACACATAAACAACTAATACTAATCAGCTAATTTTGCTAAACATCTTTAATAACAATTGATATTATCAACTAGTCAAATCAGCTAATATAAACCACTCTCAGCTAACTACTGATAGAATAAACTATCAGCTAATACAATTCGCTGATTGCCAAACATGGTTAATATCTTTTGTCTTTGGAGAATCAGTCCCTCATTATTGGTGATAGATGAAATTATGTTTTTATTTTTACGTGCTAGAATGGAGTTGAAGAAGAACTTTGAGCATTTATCTCCATCTTTAAGTCAATTGATCCTATATCTTTGTTGAAGCAAGGAGTTGTGATTGCTACCTGAGTTCGTATAATGTGATAGAGCTAGCTTTTCTTTTGCAACAAGTGAGGGATCTTGTGGTGAAAGGGTGAGAATTTTCTAGAGGTTGGTGAGCTGCTCCTTAACTTTAAGAAGAATTTCTTCAATGGAACCCCGTGATGAATTTAGAGTTTTAAGCTCCTGCTTGATTGCTTTCAACTTATGCACTTAAATAAATTGCTTGGTTCCCCTAAAGAACCTATTAGCACTTTTCATACAAGCATCGTTAAAACCTGGTACATGAATCAAATAATTGCTAAATTGAAAAGGGTGATAGTTGACAGCCTTTTGAAAGAGATTCTCAATTTTAATTTGGGTGTTATCTGAAAAGATAGGGTCCTGGAATATGGCATAGCTATTGGGAAATTGTGCTAGTCATTTAGCATTGACCAATGCTCTATCAAGCTTTTTTTGAAAAAACCAGTGCGAGGATTGTTTATTAGACCAAGTGACTCTGTGGCTAGAGAAGTTTAGATTTGTCACCCCTAGCGTGTCTGCTCACTGCTTAAATAGTTTCGAAGGTTACAATTGTCTTAAGCCTCAGATTTATATAAGATTGAGCTAAAGTCACCTTAAATCAACCAAGGCAGGTTGGAACCTCTGCTGAAGTCAATGAGATTACTCCAAAGAGTTGCCCTTTTGAACCCAAAATTGCTTGCATAGATAATAGAAGTAAGGATGTCAATTTTCTCATGCAAAAAAGAAATTCTAAGGTCTATAAATTGATAAGTGGAATGGAGCTCCATTTGAATTTCATCAACCCTTAGCATCAAATGAGTCTTCCATTCACAAAATGTGAATGATTAGTTATTTGTTGCCAACAAGGTCCAAGGATACTTAGCCGACCAAGAGTCTTTATTTTTATTTCTATTTCAAGTAGTCCTACAATAATTACAATTGTAGTTTAACTTTTTTATTTGAGTCATCTTATTTTTGGAATTACCATTTAATTTTCTATCATTTAGTTTAGTTATCTTATCAAATTTAAAAATTTAATATATTGTTGAAAACAAATCACTACAAGAAAAAAGAGGTTTAGCGACGGAAATTATCGACGGAATAATCAAAAATTCTGTCGCTAATAATGTTGCCGACGGAATATGACGACATCACGAAAACGTCGATGATACGGCCGTAGCTAATTTTACCGATGAAAATTTACTGTGCGTCGCTAAATTTAGCGACGGAAAAAGAATTACCGTCGCTAATATTTACCGATAGCGCAAATCATTTCCGTCTGTAACTTAGCGACCGGGAAGAATTTTTCCGTCTGCAAAAATACCGACGGAAAATTAAAACCGTCGGTAAACTTGAAGGTGATTGCCGACGGAATAGATCTATTCCGTCGGTAATTACATCACGAATACCCACGGAATAGATCTATTCCGTCGGTATTCGGCACCTAATTGCCGACGGAATAGATCTATTCCGTCGGTATAGAGCTCACTTGTATACCGACGGAATATTTTGTTCCGTCGGTAATGGTTGTTATTTTTTTTAATTTTATTTAATTTGTTAATGATCGTAACATATAAATTATATTTAGTTCATTAAATAATTGATAATAAATATT
>JAOSBN010000178.1:43787387-43806709 GCA_027563595.1 Erythroxylum suave | reverse complement strand
AGATATTGTGACTTCCCAAAATTTTTAATTCTTCCAATTTTATATATACTTGGTGGTTGGATAACTAACAAATATATATCATGTATGGAACATTGCCAAATATTTTGAAAATTTTATTGATGATGTCTTCACACCAAGACAAATTTATCGGAAGCAAACTTCCAGCTATGTGTCATCAAAATTGGATAATCCAACACTTGAATCTCAGGTATTGATATCTCCTTTGCTTTCTGATTTCAATATAAATTTGAACGATGATGAAGTCAGTGATTCTTTATCTAAAAGGCCTATTGGGGTGAAGAAAGCCAAAGCAAAGAGAAAAATGAAGGAAAAATCTTCTTTTGAGATGAATAATCTTAGAGTTGAAAACTGAGAGCTTATTAAGTTACTAAAAAAACAAAGTGAAGATAGACAAGTAACGCTTGAAATGACTAGACAGAAGATGGAGATTCAGAGACAAAAGTTAGCTTTGAAGCAATGGAAAGAAGAAATTAAAATTGTATCTCAGGACTTGAATCAAATTAGAGATCCTGGTCATTGTGTTTATATTGCAGCTGAACAAGCACGGATTCTGGAATAATCATTGCGTCAACCTCATCAACCACAACCATAACCAAACTTGTCAAATAATATTTTTGGCGAATATTTTATTAATATTGTTAGAGATGGAGCTGATCTACCTGATTATTAAAATTTTTGATTTTGTATTAATAGTTAATTATATTTTGCTTGTATTTTTTAATTTAGTTATACTACTTGACTATTAATATTCATATATGTGTGCTTTAATTTAGTTTATCTTTGTTTGTAATTTATTATGTTATTAGAATATAAATATCAATATATTTGTGGTTTACTTATTTGAAGTTTTCTAATGAATATTTTTTAAATTATTTATTTAAAATATTTATTCATAAGTAAATAATTATAAGTTACAAACATATAAAGAAAATATTTATAAACATGATACTAAACCTTAAAATTATTATAAGTTATAATTACTTAAATGAACATATAATAAAAATATTGGAATATTGTTTAAATAACAAAATAAAGAATGAAAGAATTAAAAAAGAATGAATAGACGAAAAAAGAAAGAAAGAAAGGAAGAAAGCAAAGATTGAGAGAGAATATAAGATAAAAAGCTAAAAAATTAAAAATATAGACAAATAGAGAGATGTTGCTGTGCCAAAAAACTTTCTTACAGGTGGCTTATTGTCGTAGTTACCGTTTAATTTGTAATACCTCATTTACTGTCTCCATTGTGGTTGGACCACAAGAGATCATTACAGGAGACAACCCTGTTACATTCTTAAGAGTCAATGTATCTTCCATACCCCATGTAAAGGCTCTGCATTCCCGACATTTTGTTTGCTGGCAAGAATCAACGTATCTTCCATACCTCATATAAAGGCTCTGAGTTCCCGACTTTTTGGTTGCTGGCAATTATAAGGTGCGGCTGGATCTTATGGAAGAATGATAATAGGATTGAGAATTAATACAGTGAAGAATGAGAATAGGTATTATCATTATAATTATGTTGGTTAGTTAAGAGGAATGAATAATTACCATTATATTAACAGTGATTAATTTGTAAAAAATATTTGAGAAATATAAATTTATTATATTATATTATATTATATTAATTTATTACAATATTTTAATTAATAAATAATTGTATCTTAATTAGTTATATTTTAATTAATTAATTATATTTTAAGTAATTATAATGTAATGTAATGTAATTAATAATAATATTTTAATTAATTGTATTGTAATTAATTAATTACAATATTGTAATTAATGAACGAATTATATTTTAAGTAATTATAATGTAATGTAATTAATTATATTGTAATTAATTAATTAATTACAATATTTTAATTACATTATATTATAATTATTTATTTAATAAATTATATTTTAATTAATCATATTGTAATTAATTAATTATATTTTAAATAATTATAATTAATTAGTTAATTATATTATTTCAATTAATTATATTTTAAATAATTAATTAATTTCAATATTTTAATTAATTAATGAATGATATTTTGATTAATTATATTGTAATTAATTAATTACATTATTATTAGTAATAATGTAATTAATTAATTAATTATATTATTTTTAATTAATTATTATTAAAAATACTTTTAAAAAAAGTCACTACTAAGTTTCATTCCTCTATTAAATAAAGGGTACGAAGGATTCCCATATATCAACTATTGTCCTTATAATAATTATCAACCACCCGGTCACTTTGCAATCCTTACCCATCAACCACCTTTCCAAACCTGTCAACCACTCAATTAAGGTACGTGTTAAAAGTTCATTTTTTGGTGGTTGGAATAGGCACTCGTAATGCACATGGTGAGCTATGAAAAAAGAGCTGATATGCAGATTTTGGTGGCTAAAGACATTTATAACTGATCCTGAATTTCTTGCCACATGCTTTGAAGGTGCCTTGCTTGATATGAAGGAACCAGCTAATCGCTCTGCATTGTTTAATCCAATCGTCTGATTCCTCTTCAAATAAATAAAGACTTCAATCATTTTTGTTTTCTTTTTATGTATGCATTGCATTGATTGATATTGTCAGACTTAGTCAATGTTATTGCAGAACAATGTATATCAGAAATTGTTTGTTTTAAAGATCAAACTACCATCAGTCCACCTCATTCTAAGAATTTGATCTCCCACTTTCTGCTGTTTCACAGTATATTAGGTGGAATTTTGTTTTCGTTTTGTTTTGATAATTAACAGGAGTTTGGAAACCTTTGAATTGACAAATTGTATTCAATTACATTAATGAGATTAAATTGAATTCAATTTACATTGTTTGGAACAAACTCAATAATATTAGAAATAAATTTAATTATACTGTTTGAAATGCAAATGAATATAGTGAGGAATGAGAATTAATAATAATATTATTATTATTATTATGGTTGGTTAAGAGGAATGAATGATTACTATTACCATTAATAGTGGTCAGTTTGTAAAAAATATTGAGAAATAAAAATTTATAATATTTATTAATTAATTAAATAATTATATTTTAATTAGTCGTATTGTAATTAATCAATTATAATATATTGATTAATTAAAATATTGTAACTAATTTTAATTAGTTAAAATTAAATACAATATTTTAATTAATTATATTTAATTAATTACAATATTTTAATTAACGAATGAATTATATTTTAATTAATTATATTGTAGTTAATTAATTATTAATAATATTTTAATTAATAGTCTTTGGAATCTAATCAAGTGAAGCATATGAGAGTGAGAAGTGAAGTAGTCCAAAGAATGAAAGAGCAAAAGAGCAAGACGCTACCTTTGAATGGCACAGAGTGATTCTTGATAAGAAATACAGGGCAAAGAATTAGACTCAATAAATTGTATTATTAGTGGTAGACTGGTAGTAAAAGTTGTCACTAAAAGCAGTAATATTAGTCACTATTATTAATAGTGACCAATATTTGAAGTCGTCACCTTCCGTCACAAATATCTCTGTTACTACTGAAATAGTGACTAATTTAAAAAATAGTCACAATTATGCAACACTTTTGTGACAAAAATGCTAACACTAAAACTTGTGAATTGTGTGACAAAATTATATGGTCACAAAAACGTTACATATTTATGACAAGTTTTGTCGTCACCAATAATATAAAGTACTGACGAATTAAGTCGTAACAAAACTTCATTGTATTATGACAAAAGTACTGACACTAAAACCTATGAAATGTGTGACAATACTATATGGTAACAACAACTTTACATATTTATGACAAGTTTGTCGACACAAATAATATCAAGTAGTGACGAATAAAGTCACAACAGTACTTTATTTTATTGTTACAATATTTTCGCCACTAAAATAATTATAAATAGTGACAAAATATTAGTCACTAATAATATTTTTATCAGTGTCCATTACTTCTTGGTCACTAAAATTTTAATAAAAAGTGTCAACATTATTTTGTCACAAAAATGAAAATTAGTTCTTACAAAAAGTATCGTCACTAATGTCTTTATTATTATCACAAATAAAACTATCAATTAATCAACGAAATTACATTAGCTGTAAAAGAAATTTGCATTAGTGGCTATATTATCTAACAGATTTCGTCACAAGTATGAAAGTTATATGTTACAATAATATTGTCACTAAATAAAGAATATATGTTACAATTAATTTATCGTAAATAATATTATTAAATTTAACAATTTAATTTCTTAATCGATAAATTTTTTTTGCATTTGTGGCCATAAAATAGAAGTAGTCACAAATGATACGGAATTTTAGTGCCAAGATATTATCAGACGAGCAAATAAAAATTCTTAGTATCTATAAAATATATAAAAATCACCAAAATGTACAAAATTCTAATTTCCAATATACCAATATATAAAATTGGAAATTTTAATATCCAAGAAAATTATTTATTACAATTATCTCAAACTACTACATACCAATTTAAGCTAAAACTTTTTAAGGTAAAATTTTCTAGCTATTCTTAAGGATGAAATTCATCGTTGATTTGTTTCTTACAAAATAAATAAAAATAAAATTGTTTAAATAGTTTATAAAATTAGTTAAGTAGTCACCGCTGTCGTCGACATTCTGTTCACTCTTATGTATCGTCTTCAAAATATGCTACAAACTTCCCTTTACACACTCTGGAATCTTCAAAAATCGGTCGACTCAAAACTGGCATTGCTTTAGGCTATTTCACGATTGGCTCGGTGAGTGAAATTTCAGGAATCAGTTGACACTCCTCTGCGACGTGATCAATCCAGGCCGCTAGCTATGGTTGCTATGGTTTCACGACGATAGATGCGGCGGCTTTGATCCTCCAAAAACTAATTATAGCCCCTGTTAAGAGGGCGACCCAAGTCCACAAGTTGTTAACGACAGTAAGAATTCCAAGAGTCACATGGTCAAAAACCAAAGAGTCAAGAGGAGAATCCACACATTCATGGTTGAAACCGAAACGTTTTTCTGAGGAGGATGTTTTGAGGTTTTGGTTGGTAAGACATAAATAAACCAATTTGCCAATTTCATGTCCCCAGAAATTAAAAACCCATCCAATCTAAGCATTGATACTGCGTGCAACATGGGAAAACTGTAATTTATCAAGTTCACCTCATCAAGTTTGTTCCAAATTACAATCAAAACGTAAACCACTCTCCACTTCTCCATCTACATCCTGTCAGCCTCATTAATAAGAACGGGCTGTCGAGGTACTTTTCCATAGAAAATTGCAATTCTAAGGAAATTTCAGCTCACAGGTTTCTCTAACAATCAGCCTTCAACTACAACTATCAATTCAGAAAGCAACATAAACAAATCAAATAGCAGAAACCTGACGAACTCTCAAAATCTATTTATGAGTACAGTACCCTAAAAGAACGTGGCTTGAAGATGTGCGTATCAGAAAACAATAAAATGTTATAAAATTTACCTGGTATATGGGTTTTGGGAAGCCATATAAATCGTAAATCGTGTACATTGACGACGGGCTCTTTGGTTTCCCAGTGGCTGAAGATGACAAGAATTGTCGAAGGTTTACCTTTAAAAATATCTCGCTTCCATGACTGGAAAAAACTGCGTGCTCTAATGGACTCGTCAATGGAGAGCATCGACAAGCCATGCGACAAGCAAAACGTGTTCTTGATTATACCTGTATTTCTGAAAAGCTTACTGATCAATACCCAATTTTCTATTTTTCAGATTTCAGAGACAATTCAAGAGAATTGTCGGAAACAATCTAGAATGTGTAAAATCAAGTCTACGAACATCTTCTTCTCCTTAATTGATTTATTTTTAAAATGGAAGAGAAATGAAGAGACAAAAGTAGCAAATGAGAAGAGAGAAAAGGAAAGTCTTTATTTATAAGAGAAAGTGCTGTGTTTTAAATGGCAAACGAACGGTCTCATTGGAAACATCAAAATATGATATGAAAGGAGCATTAACCTTTTTTATGTAATGTTTCAATAGTAATAAATTACATCTTCTTAATCTATGTAATACTTAATAGATTTAATATTTAATGCAAACATTAATAGTTATACTTTTTCAAATTTTTTGTTTATGTTTAACTTGAATTCTTAATTATTAAGTTATCTGTGAAAATAAAAGATATTGAGATAGATATATTAACTTTAGAAGTTCTGATCAAATTAAAAAGTTTGAATTCAAAAATATTTCTACATTTACATATAAATATATAGAAGTTAAGATTTTGATTTTCTATTTTGGTATTGGCGTTATATTGTTTATTGTAAAACTTAATGTGGTTAACGATAAGATAATTATATCAAGATATTTACTAATTATTAGTTTCTTAAAAATTATCAATAAACTTTGTAAATAATTTTTCCTTATCAAATAAAATAGTTACAATCTATCACATGCAAAATTAATCATTTTCTATACATACACTTTTTGTGTCACTTGTCTCGACACAGTTAAAATTAAACACTATTCTAAAAGAAATGAGCTATGCCAAGAAAATGAAAATTTTGGTTTTATGTTTTACGAATCTACTTTAGAGGATGATACCAATACAATATATTTGGATAGATCTGATCTAAATGCTGCAACTATTGAAGGAAATTCGTTAAATATTGATACTAAGAGTGCTAAAGAAGATGATGAGACTGATTGTGATGACGATACTTTTATAAATGACGATAAAACAAATTCAGTAAGTGAAGATGATGAAGACGACGATGACAATAATTGAGCATTGACGAGAACTTTATTTTTAATTTTCAATAGGTTAAGAGTTTTGCGTAATATTTTGGAACAAGATTTTTTATTATATTTAAATATTTTGATTTTTTTGATGAAATTTCAAAGTTATGTATACCAAATATCTATTGATATGTAAAATATTACTTTTGGATTATCAATATATGTACTTTGAATATTTTATTTGAAAATATTTAATTTTTTTTGCAAATAATCATATTAAAGAAAAAATCATGACAAGTAGTTTATGGTATCTAAAATTTTTACATTAATGACAAAATTTATCTTTAGAGTGGTTAATTTTAATATGTTATCATAACAACAAATATTTATCATTAATTTATTACATTTATATTTACAATAACTTTTGTAACAAAAAGTAGATCAAGAGACAACAAAATTTCTTGTCACTAAAATTACAAAATAGTAGTGCACATAGTGATAGTTCAGTTGTCATGACAATATTAAGTAGACACTAACTAATTGAATTTTTATTGACAAAAGTTTTCGTCATAACAAGTATATAGGCTTTTACTAACAAAATTTAGTGATTAAAGAAATTTTGACACTATTAATATATTAATAGTGACAATTTAATTATGAAGGTACTAAATTGTCACAATTCCTATTGTATTAGTGACATAAAAATAAATCATCACAGTTAATTTAAATAATAGTGTAAATTA
The DNA here is from genome assembly GCA_027563595.1 of Erythroxylum suave. NCBI lineage: Eukaryota > Viridiplantae > Streptophyta > Magnoliopsida > Malpighiales > Erythroxylaceae > Erythroxylum > Erythroxylum suave. Next base: position 43,799,248 of record JAOSBN010000178.1, on the reverse strand, counting down.
ATTGTTTTATCACAACAAACCTCATATATGTGAAGAATTAATTCTTAGTCACAAAAACACACACAACACACAACAATACCCAAATTCCCGCCTAAGCAGGGTATTGGGGGGGAGGGGGTAAGATGTACGTAGTTATGCCTGCATCTCTTATAGACATACAGAGACTGTTTCCTTATAGACTTCTAACTGTTTTGGTGACTCGAACTCAAGACCTTCTTAGTCTTAAGTGAGGAGTTGAACATTGTCACTAAATTACGAATAGTAGTGACCACAGTTATAGTTCGGTTATTGTGACAATATGAAGTAGACACTAATTAATCGAATATTTATTGACAAAATTTTTTGTTACAATAAGTAAAATATTGTGTGAAGATAAACCATTTCGCTACAACAAGAAAAAAATATTAGTGACCAAACTATATTTTGTCACAACAAATAGAAAATATTAGTTACTAACATATGTTTTGTCACAATTACAATTTATTCCCGTCAAAATTTTTTTGACGCCAAATTGCATAGGCTTTTAATGACAAAACTTGGTCATTAAAGAAATTTTGACACTATTAATATGTTAATAGTGACAACTTAATTGTGAAAGACACTAAATTGTCACAATTACCATTGCATTAGTGACAAAAAAAATAAATCATCACAGATAAACCAAACAATAGTGTCAAACAATTGTCTTGTCACAAAAACCTCGTATTTGTGACAAAACAATAGTTAGTCACAAAAAATTGTCACTAAATTACGAATAGTGGTGACCACAGCTATAGTTCAGTTTTTGTGACAATATGAAGTAGACACTAATTAATTAAATATTTATTGACAAAATTTTTTGTCACAACAAGTAAAATATTTTGTGACAATAAACCGTTTTGTCACAACAAGTAAAAAATATTAGTGACCAAACTATATTTTGTCACAACAAATAGAAAATATTAGTTACTAACATATGTTTTGTCACAATTACAATTAATTCTCATTAAAAAAATTTTGGTGTCAAATTGCATAGGCTTTTAATGACAAAACTTAGTCATAAAAGAAATTTTGACACTATTAATATATTAATAGTGACCACTTAATTGTGAAAGATATTAAATTATCACAATTACCTTTGTATTAGTGACAAAAAATAAATCATCACAGGTAATACAAAAAATAGTGTCAATAAATTGTTTTGTCACTAAAAAACTCATATTTGTGACGAAACAATAATTAGTCACAAAAGATTGTCACTAAATGTCATAACTCTAGTAGTGACAATAAATAAATAAACTTTGATGAATGTATGGTTATAAATCCACAACAAACAACAGTTTTTTGTTCAAAGGTGTCTTCCTCAAGCTTCAGTGTAATTGAATTCCTATGCTTGGAGGAGTGAATTCAATTTATAAAGGAGATGGGTTTCAATTATATGCATGAATTGAACCCATCTATTTTTTGTGTTTCCGAACACCTTAATTCAATTCACACCTTTCCAAACACCTGAAGCATTTAAATTTTTAGAAAATTGAAAAATCAGCTTAAAAAACTATCTTCATTATTGATATCATAACATAACAATGTAAAGGTTGATATTTAGATCGTCAACAAAGTTTTTGAAATTTTACGTATTGAAAATACAATTACAAATTTCATTTTAATTTGTTTTTAAGCATTATTTAAAACTAAATATTGTTGGGATGTCAAGTGTGAATAAAAGTCTCACATTGGAAACAGATGGAATTAATGAGGGCATATAAGTGGAAATAACCCATAAACCTAATGCCTTAAAGTTTTGGGTTGAAATATGATATTAAAGTCTGTGAGTATGTTTTCTCACTAGGCTCATGATGAAGATCTCCCAAGTAAGTGAACTCCCTAGAACCAACAAATATATCTCCCCTTTAAATTAGAATAAAACTTGTAATAAGCTTTTTTATTGGGAATCTCTCTATTAACATAAAGGACTAGAAATATAAATTTTTTCTCACTAATCTTCATATATATACACCAGTCAATGCCAATTACTTTAAATCCAAAAGAAATGATGATATTGTTATATTTGATATATCATTATAGCCTAGACAAAGACTTGTTTAAGTCTATATATTGACTTCTTAAGTTCACACATTATGTTTTACTTTCCTTTAACTAGAAAACCCTTGTATTGATTTATATATATTTCTTCCTCTAAATTCTCATTCAAAAATAATGTTTTCACATCCATTTGAAATGCGTTCTAACTCACAATAAGATACTGTTATAATAATTCTAGATGAATCATTTTTTCAAATAAGAAAAGAGGTCTTATTATAATTAATACAATCATTTTAAGTATATTAACCCTTAAGAACAAGTCTAACTTTATAATGTTCAATATTGTTATTGAAGTCACATTGGGTCTTAAAGACCTATTTACATCTTGCTCTCTCACAACTTTTTAGCAAATCAACAAGATCCTAGGTTCAATTGTCATTTGTGAATTTTAGCTCTTTTTTCAGGACATCTAACAACTTAAATTTTCACTTCCAATAGCTTGTGAAAACGAAATTAGATTTTCATCAATTCCTAAATCACTTTTTGACTCTTGTAAATAAATCACATAATCATCCAAAATATCCAATCTCCGTTGGGTGAAATAATAATACACAAAAAGTAATTGATGCTTGGTATTACATTCCCATAATTGATAATTATACGTACTCTGATAAGACATGCTTATTATATTTAGATATAGTAAACATATCTAATAAAATTTACAAAAGATTAAAGTCAATACTTTTCATTTAATAATGTCTTTTGTTAACTAAATTCCACTATTTGTTCTTCTTTGGAATTTCTCCAATTTCAGTTTTTTTTAAGTAGAGTTGAATCAAGGATATCCATATATCATCTTAATTATAACCCTCAATCATAGTTATTTTAGTATGTCTTCCTTATAGCATAGCATGCCTTTTAGAGGTATATATAAATCAATAATTTTTTAACCTTAAAATTAGAGAGTAGTAACTTTTTAAATGAATTAATTAAGATGGCATAAAAGATGAGAACTTTCCTTGAAATGAGATATTTGGATCATTCAATATTGGCTAAAATGTCAATTACCATGGATAAAAGTTGTCATTGGGATTTATTCTATCTCCTCTTTTTCCCAACTGTACCATCTGTACTAGACAGTACCAATCAATACCTACTGTATTGTGCCAAAAATCGTATGGTATCTACTAATTTCATATTGTTAATTGGTACCACTTGATACTAGTAAGTACTGAAATATCGACGATTTTTTGAGGTTGAAATGTAAATTTAAAATTTTTTTAACTAAAGTATAAAGTAAAGAAAAAGGCCCTAAACTTTTTAACCTACCTATAACACCTAGCTGCCTCTATTCTACTTTTACTTTCATCACCCACCCCAGTTACCTATCATGCCGCCTCGCCTTGTCTAGCCTGTGACTCACCTGGACACTGCAATCACCTAACTTGCCTTGTATTGCTTGTGCAATCGTCTCACAATCCCACCTCTGCCACTATCACTTATTCAAGCCTCAAAGTTGCAATTGTAAGATGCAAAAGCCATTATGATTCATCCTCAAACAATTGAAAACATAAAATGTGTGCAGTGTAGTGTGTTGACTGCTGATGCGTATTATGTTTTGTTGTGTTGCTTGAATGTTAAGTGTTAAGTTAATTAATAATTGAGTAGTTTTTGTGAGTGTGACAGGGTGAGTGACTTATAGTTGTGGTACACATCTTAATTTGGATTTTGACTTATTTTTCTTCCTATTATTATACTCATCTTGATTTTGATACGAAGTTACAAACTTTACTATATGTCTTCACTTATTTTTACACATAAATGGAGGAAAGTTCAAGTACACCTAATAATTCAATTGCTTTAGGTATAGGGAGATTCAATGATCCAGCTTAGACTCATGCTAGATTGATTCCTAGAATAAAGAACTATACTATTTGTTTATATTATAATAAGCATTTGAAATGAGAGGGAATCAATATAGTAAAGAAGCATTTAGTTAGGATCAAAGATGATGTGGAGCCTTATAAGAAAGTGAGTCATAATGTTAAATGACAAATGAAGACTTTGCTTGAAGAGTATTAGCATGAAAAAAATAGGAGGAAAAGACTTAACTACGAAATTAGTATTGGAAGTTTTTTTTGTTGGTGTTCAGGATGATAGTGGAGATGTTTAAGGTGGTAGTATTCCTACCCAACAAGAAGGAAATATTACACCTGATGTTAGGAAGAGAAAAAGACGGATGCACAATTTTTTTACACCATGAACAACTTCTGAAGCTCAGCCTTTAATCTGTAATGACTTACAATCTGGAGAAGCCGTTTATAATGTGGACATGACAATGGTTAGATGTTGGTATAATTCAGGTATAACGTTTAATGCTACCCAATCTTATTATTACAACTTATAATGGATGTTATTACCTCATACAGTCTAGGATACAAAACTCCTTCAATTAATGGCTATATAGGTAAACTTCCAACAACTTTGTTTATGAAATAAAAAGTTATTTAGATGAAAGAAAAATGACTTAAGCTACTTATGGGTGTTCAATCATGCGTGACGGTTGGAAAAATAAAAGACATGAGCCTTTTATTAAATTTTTTAGTTTATTCTACAAAAGGGACAATGTTTTTGAAGTTTATAATGCATCTGGCCTTGTTAGGAATGTTGATACTCTATTTCAAATATTTTTTGAAATTGTGAATAAAGTTGGGCTAAAAAATATTATTCAGTTCATTATCGACAATGGTTTCGCTTATAAAGTTCCTAGAAGAAGATTGTAAAGCAAGTATAATTCTTTTTTTTTGGACTCCCTATTGTGACCAAATAAGTTCTAAAAATACCTAGGCTATCCTACTCACAAGTATACGAGGTAGTTGAAGGGATTACTCAAGGTCGTCTCCCACAGAGTTGAAATTGCTCCATTTAAATTAACCTTGAACAAAAGCAAAAATAAAAACAGATGCAATGCTAAGCATTCTATCCCGATTTGTAGAGTGAAGAATTTAAAGAAAATCAAAAAATAGAGTGAAAAGTAAAAGGAATCAACTGGAAACAAAGATGAATAGATTAATCCAAATGGAAGATTCTTGATAATTAATTTCGCTAATTTAATCTCCTATGCATGATTAAGGGAAATTGACTGGAAAGTTGTCTTACTAAAATTAACAGTTGGGTTCTAAATTGACTCGAATAATGAACTAATATAACTTTTGTATTTATCAAGTTATCTTCTGAATTAATTATTAAAACTCGAGTACTAATTATGACTTAGGTTAATATATTTCTAGTTCTTATCCTAAGCATTCATAGTTTATCCTTCCATATTAAACTTCTTCTTTTGATCCTTCGTTTGATACTAAAATGATGCAAGGTTGGTCATGCCATTACATCCATTTAGCTTAGAAACCACAATAATTAATAAGACAACAAAACTATAACTCATTCATGCATAATTGATTAAAATAGCTACATTAATCCTCAAGAAAAAGATTCAGCCCATCATAGCACAAATATAATTCATCATTCTTAAATACTTAGATCCCATCTTATCAGTTTAAGAAAAGTATTCAAGCAACAAACGAAGTAAACAACTAGATGAACTATGAAAAGAAAACAGGTAATAGTCATCTAAGCTATAAAAGTAATAATTTCAGTAAATAACAAGAAACACTGCAACAAATGAATAACAGAGCAAGCAAATAGGGATCGGGTGAGTAAGGTACGATGGTCTCCTGCCCCTCTTAAGCTTCCTGCATTAGCTCTCATCTTCTACTTCAGCTTGTTCTCACCAAATGGTCAAAGGCTTGTTTCTGCTTCCAACTCTCTGCCAAGTTTCTCCCTTCTTTATTGACTCTCTTTGTTCTCTTCTTTCTTCCCTTCTTTCTCTCTATTTCCTCTCTCCCGAATGTGTCTTTGGTGTGTTTAGCAAAGAAATAGTGAATGGAATCCATCCTCCCCTCTTTGCCGCCACCCTCTCCTTCTATTTGTAATATGCTCCTAGATCTAGGGTTTCGTGCCTTCCGCCTACTTATTCCATAAAATAAAATGACAGATTAAACAAAACATTGTTGGTGTGTCTACATATGGGAAGTCGCGGTTGTGACTTAACTTGCACTATTATGCAAGTGTAAGTTTAAGTTAGGTCACGGTTGTGACTTAACTTGCACAACCGTGACATAGTCAATATACATAGCAGTGTAATAGCCATTTTCATGCGCATTTCTTCTTGTTTAAGTTCATGCCATCTCTAATTCTTTCATGCATAAATCTTCTTGTTTTTCATGCCACATTCACAAATTAATCCAATTAAGATTCATGCAACATTTACACCAATTCTACTCAATTCATATCAAATTTAAGTTAAATCGCAACCAATTTCAACATATGAAAACAAGTAAAATCAAACAAAATTAAAGACAACACTCTTTGTGCTGCATGTTACATTGACCTAATATTGGAAAATATAATAGATGCTACGTATTTGATTTATATGTTAAATTTTGTATATGGAATATAAATATAATTGTAAATGTTTTTGTTTCAAATTTTACTTCTAGTTGATTGTTTCCTCGACATAAACTCTTAGTGCAAATTGTAATAGTTACAAAGTAATGAATATTTATTTTCTTTTTATTTAATGTTTTGATGTAATTATAATAATACGGTATGCATAACTTTGATTTTTTTTATATGGATGGTTAAATGATTTTAGGTATCTAACATAGAAAATTTTCACATCAATATTTAATATTTTTAATCAATTTTCTTTTTTAAATATTACTTAATGTTTTACAACGTTTAATTTACAAAAGTAAACTTTCTTTTTTCTATTATAATATCATCTTTTTAATAAAATTCTAAAATTTGAAATTTTAGTTAAATTGTTTTAATAAATAGCACCAAAACCTTTACCTTAAAAATAAGCAGGAGAAATCTCATCCTTTCTTTTTTTCAAATGTATTTATTTATTTGTTTTTATTAAAAAGAGAATCAATTATATGTGAAATACTTAAAAAATTATGTTAAAAGGAAATGACATAAAAGTTCAGTAATGAGATAAATAAAAGGATTTTACAGAAAAATGATTAAAATTTAATTTGCCCTAAGAAAAGTCATAGTCGGTGACGCCTTCGGAAGCCTAATAATGAGGTCCAATCCCAGTGTTCCACGTCTTTCCAAACCGACCTCCAACGTCACTTCCTCGTTATTATCATCGAAATCCGTATACCCGCAGCCGTCAGGAAAACGACACGCTTCAGAACCTGATACACAAAAAGCAAAACAGGCGCTCATAAAACCAACTTACAAGAATATCTCTACTCATTTCTTCGATCTATTTTCCTCTTCTCCGATGGAAATCGCCCCCGCGGCGGCGTCGTCCAACGGCCACGTAGAGAACAATAATGGCATGAATTCGCCGTCTTCTCTGTCTTCACTTTCTCTTTCGAGTTCTGCTTTGGCTTCGATTGAGAAGGAGGAGAGTAACGGGGCGTCGGTTTCGTCGGCGGCGAGGTACGACGACGATGAGGAGGAGGAGGATGTGTGCAGGATCTGCCGGAACCCTGGAGATGTCGAGAATCCGTTGAGGTATCCATGTGCTTGTAGCGGTAGTATCAAGTTTGTTCACCAAGATTGCCTCCTCCAGTGGCTTAATCACAGCAATGCTCGTCAGTGCGAGGTCTTGATTTATGTTCACATTACATACTCTCTTTAGAATATTTTTTTATTGATGTTTAGAAGAGTTTCAAGTTCCGTCCTTTTATTCTATCTGCTCTCTGTTATTCCATATGGCATATTAGACGTTGTTTTGATGTTCTTGTGTCGAAGCACGTGAATTGGTGGAATCATTCAGGAGCTGTTTCTTTTTTTTCTTCCCCTTTTGGTAATTATGCTGATAGTTGAGAGTTTGTTGGAAGATGTTTAGTTGTGTCTAGTGTAATTTTGATTCATGAACGCCAATACAAAATTAATAATTTGCAGCTGGCAACGATAAACATGCTGTAAATGTGCAGCTCGCTGGAAATTTGAGTCTAAGTCTCATAGTTTAGGGACGAAAGTTTGAAGGAGTCAAGTTGCCATGAATTATCCATTTCACTCGATATAACTCAATATAAAAGGTTAACCTTTTAATGGCTTGTGCTCAAGAGAACTCGTGAAATAATGCAAAATCACAGTTTTCTGTTGCAAGTGTGGGTAAAGGGAATTCTTTCATGCTATTTAGACTATTTTGCACTTAAGTCATGTACCATTAGTTCGTTAATATCTTCACTGGGCCTTGTGTAAAATGCATAATGTGGGTAGAGGGAATTCTTTCTTGCTATGAAGACTATTTGGCATTTCTGTCATGCACCATTGATTCATTAATATATCTTCACTGGGTCGCATTATATATTGTGTTGGTTGTCTCTTTGTCAAACTTCTGGGCGCTTGGATTGATGTACCTTCAATGGTTTACAGGTCTGCAAACATGCTTTCTCCTTTTCTCCTGTTTATGCTGAGAATGCTCCTGCAAGGCTTCCTTTTCAGGAGTTTATAGTTGGGATGGCAATGAAGGCCTGCCATGTTCTGCAATTCTTTCTGCGCCTTAGCTTTGTCCTTTCGGTTTGGCTCCTTATCATACCATTTATAACATTTTGGATATGGCGTTTGGCTTTTGTGAAGAGCTTTGGTGAGGCTCAGAGATTATTCTTAAGTCACATCTCCACTACAGTTATCCTCACTGATTGCTTGCATGGCTTTCTACTGTCTGCAAGCATTGTTTTTATTTTTCTTGGGGCAACTTCTCTTAGAGATTATTTTAGACACTTAAGGGAGCTTGGAGGGCAGGATGCTGACAGAGAAGATGAAGGTGATAGAAATGGGGCTCGTGCTGCAAGACAACTGCCAGGACAAGGCAATAGGAATTTTGCTGGTGAAGCAAATGCTGAAGATGCTGGTGGAGCTGGTCAAATCATTCGAAGGAATGCAGAAAATGTTGCTGCCCGGTGGGAGATGCAGGCAGCTCGTCTTGAAGCTCATGTTGAACAGATGTTTGATGGATTAGATGATGCTGATGGCGCAGAGGATGTTCCTTTTGATGAGCTTGTTGGCATGCAGGGTCCTGTTTTCCATTTGGTTGAAAATGCATTTACTGTAAGTATAAGCTGCTCTTTGTTTTCTCTTTTTCGTTACTTCTTTATTTAATTGTGAATACGTTTTTCCCTTGCGTGTCCAAAATGGTGGTGGATATTGATACCCATGAACTTTATGAAATCATAAAATATTTTGGGAAACAAGATATGATTACAGATCTAATGAAATTTTGACTTTTATTTTATTTATTGGCAGTTCTTTTCAACTGTTGTTTTCTTGCTTTGCAGGTTTTGGCAAGCAACATGATATTTCTTGTTGCTGTGATCTTTGTGCCATTTTCACTTGGACGGATTATACTCTACTATATATCTTGGCTTCTCTCTTCTGCAAGTGGTCCATTGCTGTCAACTGTTATACCAATTACAGATACTGCCCTTTCCTTGGCAAATATCACATTAAAGAATGCCCTAACTGCTGTCACCAATTTGACATCTGAAGGACAGGATGTTGGACTACTTAACCAAGTTGCAAATGTTTTGAAGGTGAATGTGAGCGAAATGAATGAGGTCTCAAATAACATAAGCTCTACACCTCCCACAAACCTCTTGAATGGGGCAAGTGTTCTCACATCACGGCTTTCTGACGTAGGAACTCTTGCTATTGGATACATGTTTGTATTCTCCTTAGTCTTTTTCTACCTTGGAATTGTTGCTTTGATTCGGTACACTAGAGGTGAACCTTTGACCAGGGGAAGGTTATATGGTATTGCTCCTATAGCAGAGACAATTCCCTCTTTGTTGAGGCAGTTCTTGGCAGCAATGAGACATTTGATGACTATGATTAAGGTTGCCTTCCTTCTGGTTATTGAACTTGGGGTATTTCCATTAGTGTGTGGATGGTGGCTAGATGTTTGTACTATAAGGATGTTCGGGAAGACTATGGCTCAAAGAGTTCAATTCTTCTCAATCTCTCCCTTAGCGAGTTCACTGGTTCATTGGGTTGTTGGAATTGTTTATATGCTACAAATAAGTATCTTTGTCAGCCTACTTCGTGGGGTACTGATCTTTGTGACCTTGCTGCAATGGTTGGTACACTCCAAATTTTGTTTAGACTAGGTTTACAGTCTCTCTCTGCTGCTTGCAGGTCCTTCGCAATGGAGTGCTGTATTTTCTTCGAGATCCAGCTGATCCAAACTACAATCCATTCCGTGATTTAATTGATGATCCTGTGCATAAACATGCCCGCAGAGTTCTTCTATCTGTTGCAGTTTATGGAAGCTTAATTGTGATGCTGGTATTCTTACCTGTCAAACTTGCCATGTGGATGGCACCTTCGATTTTCCCACTGGACATTTCGTAAGCTTGGTTTTGTTCCTTATTTTCCATGCGTGGTTATAATCTTAATGAGATGCTTTATTGTAGTTTTTTAACATATGACATTTTATTCAGGGTATCTGATCCATTTACAGAGATTCCAGCTGACATACTTCTTTTTCAAATCTGCATACCATTTGCCATTGAGCATTTCAAGCTGCGGATAACAGTCAAGTCCCTTCTTCGCTACTGGTTTACAGCAGTTGGCTGGGTACTTGGTTTAACTGATTTCTTACTACCTAGGCCTGAGGACAATGGTGGCCAGGACAACATCAATGGTGAGCCAGGAAGGCAGGACAGGGTCCAAGCTGTGCAACTAGGTGGGCAAGATAGAGCACTAGAAGGACTTGCTGCCGCTGATGATCCTAACAGTGACATTCTCGTAGCTGAAGGGTCCAATGCTGCAGAGGAGTATGATAGTGATGAACAATCCGATTCTGAGTATGTTTCTAAGTATAAAAATTCCACTGTTTAAGTTGTGTCAAAGTGTGCAAATCCGTTCTGCTGTTGCTTAATTTGATCACCATTTACTATAGTTAAAATTTTGTCTTTCAGCAGGTACACCTTTGTTCTTCGCATTGTTCTCTTGCTGATAGCAGCTTGGATGACTCTTCTTATATTCAACTCCGCATTGGTAGTTGTTCCTATATCTATTGGGCGTGCCCTTTTCAATGCCATTCCTCTTCTCCCAATAACTCATGGCATTAAGTGCAACGGTAATACTGTTTACATAATTTTATAAAGATGTCCTCGTATTTTTGGGTGAGATTGTTGATTGTTTTTCCTTTTCTGTTAGATATATATGCTTTTATAATTGGAAGCTATGTCATCTGGACCACTTTAGCTGGAGCTAGATATTTTATTGGACATATCCGAACAAAGAGGGCAGCAGTGCTGTTTGTTCAAATTTGGAAGTGGTGTGCTATTGTTCTAAAGAGCTCTGCGCTATTGTCTATATGGGTACGAGTGCCTAAGCCTTTCTTTCCTTTCTTTAGGTCTCTATTGATTACACCAAGTGCTCTGTTTCTGCACCGAACACCTTGTCACAATTTTACAAATTGTTATTTCTTTCCAGATTTTTGTCATTCCAGTATTGATCGGGCTGCTGTTTGAGCTCCTGGTGATTGTGCCAATGCGGGTGCCTGTGGATGAAAGCCCAGTTTTTCTCCTGTATCAGGACTGGGCTATGGGACTTATCTTTCTGAAGATATGGACTAGACTGGTGAGTTCTCAAATAATGTGCATCTGGGTCTGCATGAGAAAGTAATGCTGTTCACAAAAGAAATGATTTTTTTGATCCTACATTTGTGATCAACAGGTTATGTTGGATCATATGATGCCATTGGTCGATGAGAGTTGGAGAATAAAGTTTGAGAGGGTGAGAGAGGATGG